>JAGDYQ010000085.1:2684264-2721764 GCA_021962125.1 Bulinus truncatus | reverse complement strand
TATCTATCTATCTATCTATCTATCTATCTATCTATCTATCTATCTATCTGTCTGTCTGTCTGCCTGTCTATAAGTCTGTCTGTCTATTTATTTATCATGAAGTATGTAAGCTGTCTATCGATTGGTTTATCTATTAGCCATTCTTTCTATCTATCTGTCAGTCTGTTCATTTGTCTGTCTTTATGACTGTCTATCTATCAGTATATCTTCAATCAGTCTATCTATATATTAATCGGTCTGTCAGCCTTTTGTATTTCTGTGTATCATAAAATGATTCATTAACTAACGCTTAATCTTTGTCACAGGCCTCCTGATTTCTGAGATCCTCGGCTCCCACAGTAGCAGCAAGAGCAGTAAGAGCAGTAAGAGCAGCAGCAAGCACCATCATCACCACCACCACCATCACCACAGTGGCAGCAAGAGCAGTAAGAGTAGCAAGAGCAGCAAGCATCACCACCACCACCATCACAGCAGTAGCAGCAAGAGCAGTAAACACCATCACCACCATCATCACCACCACCACCACAGCAGCAGCAGCAGCAAGAGCAGCAAGAGCAGTAGCGGATAAATGTAGCAGACAGAAAGACATCCCATTATGCTGTGGTGTTAGCCAATTAAACGCTATGTAGCATTTTTTGTTTTATTGTAAAGGGGTTTATTAAAAAATAATTTGAATACATTAATCAATGCTCATCATCATGAACGTATAGCCTTTTATATTTATAATATGGAGTTTAATTACACAATAAGAGTTTTATTTGTAGCCTATACAAAAATAGATGTTGTTAGTGAATTTATTTACCGTTGTTACATATATAAATATTGTAATATCTCAAAGTAAACTTAAAAAAAATCTGGCCACAAAGACACAATTTTGATTTCAATATTTAATGCGCAAATCGCATGTACATTACGGTCTAATTTTTTTTTAGAGATTAATGGTTACTGTTTTTTTTTTTAATGTATTGATAGAATATACACTTTTTTATTTTTTGAAGAAATTAAATTATTTGATTATTACAGTACATAAATTGTATCTATTAATTTTTTTAAAATTATCTTATTCGTTGTAATAGTTACGTTGATAATAATACATTCATAAATGCATTAAAAAAACACACAATTTGTCATAGTTATCTTTATGATACAAGCCTTTTTTTTCTTGCACAAAATGCAGGCATCTTTGAAGGCGTATAATGTATGCATGGTAATCATCCAAGTTTCCTACATTCCCGCGGTCAAAGTTGAAAGCTCTCTCTCTCTCTCTCTCTCTTTTGGGTGGGCCGCCGGGCCCCGCCCCCCGGGGGCTATCCCGGCCCTCCCGGCCCCTTCCCTCCCCCTCTCCCCCCCCTCCCCCTTCTCCCCCGGCCCCCCCTCCCCCCCCCCCCCCCCCCGGGGCCTCGCCGCCCGCTCGGCCCCCCCCCGAATCTATTTACAATAAATAAATAAATAATCATAATACAGTCATTATGGGACATAGCTCGCTAATTTAAATTACAAGAGGACTGTGGTTGATGCACAATGATGAAGTGAAATTAAACAAATCAGCCTGGATACTTCAGGTACCAGCTTTATTTTAGGCTCATTACAATTTCCTAATCAAAGCAGACTAGCAGTGTACCCGGCGTTGCCCGGTAAGTCGGGAGTTCAAACGTGACACTTGAAACATTTCTAACACACCATTAGGTAAAGATATGGGTGCTAATTTATGCCACCTATATAATGTGCAGAAATGACGTACATTTCGTACTTCACCAACCAAACCAAACAAAACCAAAAAAGCAACCAAACGAAACGAAACCGAACAACCAACCAACCAAACACAACAAATAAAACCAGCCGACCTAACCAACCAAACAAGCTAACAGAACCAAACAAACAAACCAACCAAACTAAACCAAACCAAACATCATTAGATAAAGATATGGTTGCTAATTTATGCCAACTACATAATGTGCAGAAATGACCTACATTTCATACTTCAGACATTACGTTTTACCCGTCAACGCTCATAACTTAGGTTTTATTTATTTGTTTAAACAGTAATTAATTCTCTCAATGTTAAAATCAAAACGAAGCATTGCAATAATGATCACATTATTTTTTTTTCTTTGCCATTTCGCCTTAAATTTGTTAGAGAATGGTATGGCACGATATAGCACCCGCGGGCAAGTTCAAATAGGCTTCTTACTTTCTTACATGCCGTTCTTATATATAGTGATTGCTTTAATCGACGGGGCCTCAAATGGCATGGGGGGGGGGGGGCTGAGATGTGTTCCGGTTGCGCCATCTTTCGGTGGCGCGGGATACTTGAGATACAAGTTTTTGTTTTAACAGAATCTCTCTCTCTCAGTCTCTCAGTCTCTCTCTCTCTCTCCCTTTCTCTCTCTCTCTCTCTCTCTCTCTCTCCCTATCCCCACCCCCAAGCTTGATATAGTCGAACTAGAGTAGATTTGAAAGCAAAATATTTTTTCTCACAATTTACTAATTACAAATTCTAGAAAGATATGATTGTGAATTAGCCATATTTTAAACTGATGTTTAAATCTGCAAATGGCATCATTTAACACAGAATCCGTTAAAAAGTTAATTCGGCCATGTGTATGAACGTTAAAAGCCATTTTCGACCCTTTATATAAAATTGGCGATTTTCTTTTTTAAACAAAGCAAATGAATTTTTTTTTATTTTAATGAGCCTCTTTGTCGCCCATGTCTGAATCTCAAGTTATTTTTCTTAACCAGGCGCGACCCAAATATAGTTAAAGTAAGCTATGCTGTTGAATAAGAAAATTGTATTAAGAAATACAGACAATTGGCTTTTACCGTCAATCTCGGCGGAACTTACGCATGCGCTAGCTAGGAGTGGCATTTAGCACACTTAAGTATTTTTTTTTTTTTACAAGAGAATGGAACGGCACTTCATAAGTCTGAGGTATTTTTTTGTGTGCAGGATCAGAAGCAGGTTTTTTTTTAAAAAAAAAAAACAACAACATTTATTCCTAACGAATGAACCATATCCGTGCTGAGTGCTGATTAACGATTAACTTGATACGTATTTAAATTAGTTACTCCCCTTGCTCAAGTGTCAAGGTAACGTAAAAACAAATATCTAATGGCTAATCTATATTTGTAAACGATACAGGAGTATTCAATGAATTCATTCTGCAATATATATATATATATATATATATATATATATATATATATATATATATATATATATATATATATATATATATTCATGTGATGATCCCATCTCTGGTTTATTGCTTACAGTACATGTAAGACACACGCGTATATAAACACATAGTTTGGGTATGGTATTCGCGCTCGCGAGTAAATAATGGATTGAAATACTAAAATAAACATCGTGTTGTTCAATGACTGCAAACTGGATCACTGTTGTGGGAAGTGGGGGGGAGGGGGAATACTTTACAATGGAGAAAATGTAGGGAGAGAATATAAAATGTGAAGGGAGGGTGGGGGTGAGAGAGAGAGAGAGAGAGTAAACTAAAGGAGGAGTAGGGTAGTGTTGAAGACATATTGTTAGCCTTTACAATCTGTACATATACAAATACTCGCCACCCGGGCCTATAAGGCGAGACCAATTACTAGTATTATATCAATTCAATGTTTAACAGAGCGGTAGCTGGCGATTGTGGCGCCCTGTTAGAGTACTATTTTTTTTGGCACTTTCCACCCGATCTGAAAAGTGCAAAAAAGATTTAACAGCCAGTGTTGCCACTCCTTGGTATTTTTCACAAGGTCTTGGGTTTTTCATATTTTTAGAGTGGTATTACTGTTAACAGCGCATTTTCAGCGCCTTTTCCTAATTTGTAGTCCAGTGCGGCCGCACAACCCGCGAACCCTTCCTACGCTACTGATATTTAATTAATAACCCTAAATGATTAGGGTATCACAATAACAAGGCCGGCCTTATGCCGATTGCTCCAAATTGAGACCCGCGCCTATCAGTGGCACCGCAGTTTACATTTAAATTAATAGTAATAGTTCAGTGTCAGTTGGTTGTTGGACCATACTCGTTTGCTTAAGTCTGGCCATGACGCTGGTTGCTTTGGCAAGCCTCTTGTCGATCTCGTCATCCGGAGGGACAAATTGTTGGTGATGGTGGAGCCCAGGTATGTGAACTTGTCGGTGACCTCCAGCACGTCGTTGTCGATGGTGATTGAGGGTGGAGCTGGGATGCCTTGACCCATGACGTTGGTTTTCTTGATGCTGATGGTCAGTCCGAATTCTCTGCATGCTTGAGCGAAGCGATCCATCAGCAGCTGTAGGTGATCCTCTGTGTGTGCTGTCAGGGCTGCGTCATCAGCGAACAGCATGTCTCTGATAAGAACAGTGCGAATCTTGGTTTTTGCTCTTAAGTTCAAGGTATACCAGGCATGTGTTCTCAGCACTCTACTGTATGGCAGCGAAACCTGAACTACCTATACCAAACAGGATGATCGTCTCGAGAGCTTCCACCTCCGCTGTCTCCGACGCACGCTTGGCATCAGATGGCAAGACAAAATCACCAACACTGCTATACTCAAACAAGCCAGCTCACTGAGCATACATCTCCTTCTGTGCCAAAGACGTCTACGCTGGCTGGGTCATGTACATCGAATGCAAGATGGACGCATACCAAAGGTAATCCTATATGGCGAGCCCCGTTGGTCGCCCGCAACTGCGATTCAAGGATATCTGCAAACGCGACCTCAAATTGACCGGCATCAGCCTCGACAATTGGGAACATCTCGCCGACGACCGGAACGGGTGGCGACAGGCTGTTCACAAAGGCATCTTTAATGGTGAACAATTAAGGAACCAACAGCAGGAGTCCAAAAGACAGAGAAGGAAGATCGCACGGCAGAAACAGGCCCTCGGTCCTCCATCCAGTTTCATTTGTGTCCACTGCGGAAGAGTCTGTCAGTCCAGGATCGGTCTGCTGAGCCATTCAAGAACCTGCTCTCAAAACACGACTAGTTGACTAACCTAGAGCGCTACCATCATCTTTCGAGATGGTTTGCCTACTACTACTACTACTAATAGTAATAGTTGTTATTGTAAAAATAAATAGAAAGGGGGGGGGGCTCGCAAGCATCCCTTAAATTGGGCCCCGCAATTTGTAAGGCAATTTGTAAGGTCGGCCCTTACCATACATGTATGCCTATCTTTTCGTCAGTGATGTGGACGTAAATTAAAAAAAAAGATGTGTAAAAATTTTATAAAAATAAAAGTGTTGGATAACATCATGGAGAAGAAATTTAACATAGGGAAATTTAAATAGGCTACCAGGGAAATTTAAATACTCTGCTAGACTCCATGGTCAAGTTAATAGTATAACGGGCCTCGGACAAACCATAGTTTTATGGCACCTTTCATAATCATTGAAAAAATATATATTGAGAATAGTTAGTTACAGTACTATTTAAAAAAAAAAGATACCGCAACGCCGTCGTGTCATAAAGAAATAACATTGAAAATAGTGCAGCAAACAAAAGTTAACAGAAAAAAGGTGCCGGAACGCCGTTCCAGTGCGTTCCGCCAGAAAAAAAGCACTAGTTATTTAGCAAAGAGCCCCTAAGCCTGCGGTCGGCAACCTTTTGAGACGTAAGAGCCAAAAGTTATAATTTACAAATTTCTCAGTTTTTAAAGAGCCACTAAAATTGTTGTTTCAATATTATGGTATTTGATTAGGATTAGGTATAAAAACAATATAATTATTATTATTTGCAAATGGAACTGGAAGGCCTCAATTCGACATAGAAAGAGCCGCGACTTGGCATCGAAAGAGCCGCATGCGGCTCGCGAGCCGTAGGTTGCCGACCCCTGCCCTAAGCGTATGAAGTCTCTGGGCGAGCCCTTGTGATAAGATGACCATGCTAGTAGGAACTGTCCGCACTAAGGTGCACCTAAATGGCCTATGTTCATTATGTCGGTGGGATAAACCCATGTGATTATAACTATCAATGGAAAAAATAGTTTTGCACATAATTAAAAAACAAAACAATATAACTTTTTATTTTTAGACTAAAGTTTAAGGCCATGGTATGTTGTTTATCCACCTACGCCTATTTCTTTAAGTGTGTCTGGTTCTTTGTTTATCAATACGCGCAATTAATTAGCCTAAACATTTTAAGCATAACATATATCTTTTAATACATTCCTCTGTAAATAGTAGTTTTTAGCTTTGTTAACATCAAAAATAGCAACAAAAACAAAATTAAAAACAACTTGCTGCAACAAAAATACTACAATCGACTCAGGTATCGCGAGAAAAGATATCCACAAAACAATTGTTGGCCTCCGATTACAAGTACTACGACACTGTAACGACACACCTTAGTTTTCGTCACCATTCATTGGCCAGCACACACAGGTAAACTTTTCGCTAGGCCAGGACGGTTTCTTATTCGGGGTACAGAGAATGTTAGTCGAGAAGGGACTTGGATTGTTTTAATCAACTTTAAAAAAAAGTCTTTTACGATCAACTGATGGTTACATAATATTTCGTCATCACCAGCCAGCGTAGTAGTAATGAATAATTAGCTTAAATTTTCGAGAATACATTTTTCTGGATTATCAACCAGTAGTTTGTGCGTTTGTTTCCGCATCGACTTCTGCGAGAAGATGAATATATTGAACCACTTGGCTGATCCACTTTATGTAGCCAAGTTTCAGAGATTATGTGGAATAGTGGTAGAAAAACCCGTTACATGCGATCAACACACACAAACGAGGAATCATTTTTCTTCAGAGTCAAGTTCGGAAGACAGCAACGGTGAACAGGAGAAGAAACACCAAGCTCAGTGCATTGAAAGACTACGACAACGCTCCAATAACAATACTGTTGACAATAATGAAACAGATGAAAAAAACACGGAAGCTAACGAAAAAACCAAGCGTTCAGTTTGTAGCTCGGCGGAACTTGTTGAGCAGAAAATCTTAACAAACAACAATGAAATTAAAGAAAACGATAAAAATGTTGCCATTTCGAAGAAAACTGAGTACAGAAATGGATACAACGTCATCCACCCAACAAGCAGAGTTTACGGAAAAGGGAGCATTTTTGAAAATACTAATAATGCTGAAAGTCTTCCCCCAGAGAATTCAGACACACCTTCAGTGACAACATCAGTGCATATTAAGTATAAGTCTTTACTTTACCTGGCATATTTTGGGGCTTTTCTTGGAAATGAAGGATTTTATCTCACATTTTTCCCATTCTGTGTCTGGAATTTGGATTGTCAAGTTACTAGACAGGTATGTCGTTAAGTTGTTTGTATTTTATTAATCTTAATAAATTGTCTCTACTTAATAACTTTCTAATCGTCCTCACATTGAGTTCTAGAAGTAGAATCATATCTCATATTCAGATTTCATTGATATTTCAAGTTATATACTGCTATTGGGCTTGGGGTGGGGACAACTCAAATACATCAGGAACCAAACTTTTAGCCTTTAGGGAGCTCAGAAAATTCAATAAGCTGCTATAACGCTTTATAATTACTTATCAGAAATTTTTTATGTGTATGTATGACTATAGAGGCCCCAATTAGTGGAGATCAGCTGGGGCGGCCAGTGTACTAACATTGCATTTTTATAGTTATCACATCATAGCTCTCTTATACCATTAAGACCAAATATATGAAGTAAAAAAAAATGTAAGGGTCATTATACAAAAGGTTTATTAAGTCCCTGATGGATCATGCTGCCAAAAGTGCACTAGTAGTCCAAGCCTTCTTCTAGCCTAGAATATTCTGCTTTTTAAAAATTTAATTTCACACAATTTTCCAGACTGCTTATTTATGGTGTGTTGTGATGTACCTGGGTCAGGCTACCAAAGATTACCTACGCTGGCCGCGTCCACCATGTCCACCTGTTGTACGTTTAGAAACTCACTACATTCAGGAATACTCTATGCCTTCTACTCATGCCATGGCTGGCACGGCCATACCTCTGTACCTCGCATATATTACTGTGGAGAAATATCAGGTAAATGCTGTTATCATGTTTTTATTATTTTTAAAAGGTCTTGTCTGTTTTAGCGAGCTTTTTGATTAGTGTTCAATAATTAGGCCTTGCTGTTGTTTGATGTGACTGTACAAAATTATATATGCTATTTTTTGACTCAAACAATCTTTCTGAAGTTTGCTTACGAATAGAATTATAATTTGTATCATCACACATCATTATTAAACAACGAAAAAGATTAGTAATTTATACACTTTGCTAAATGAATTTTTACGTTTTGAACTCTAGAAGCTTAAATATTAAATCTGTAGATTCATGGTCTATTTTAAGAAAATTGGTAATTTTAAAGTATTTAGATCAACTATATATTTTCATTTGAATAATTAAAAAAATGTGCAGTACAATTTACAGTTTATCTGCTAAAAATCTTTTTATTTTTATATTTTGATTGTTATCATAGTCTCAAATCCAATAAATGTATTTGTAATAATTTTTTTCAAAGTATAAGAATATGTTAACTTTTGGGATAATTTTTAAACAGATTTTTAAGCAGTTGAATTTAAATGAATTGCTACAGGGGTAAATTATATACCTTATCTGTGTCTTTGATCTAGATATACTTGTCAACATATGAGGGAATGTCTTTTTTTTTAACATCACTTGATCATCTGTCATTTGACCTCTTCAACTTAGCATATGTTATCCATGTTTTTTTTTAGGCCTACAATATACAAAAAGCTGGGTAAAAGAATAGACATAATTCTCCTAATATGGGTAGTCATACAGTTTAAAAAGGTTGTGTGAAAAAGTTTTTTTCGAAGATAGCTGACAGTGGTTTTTGTTTATTATTGATGGAGAAGACTTTTTTTTTTGCTCAAGTTACTTTTACAATATGAAGCTCATAATGTGTAATGGTTATTTTATCAGTCATGCACGTCTTACAGAATTCTGGACCATCTATATAGGTTATCTGCTCATTCAAAGAGCACACACTTTGTGGGATTACAAAGAGTTTTTTTATCACCAGATGCGTTACACAAATTTATTTATAGACTTATCTTTTAAAGAGATAGTTATCTATGACATTTTGTATTAACTCATTTCCATGACAAGGTGATCTGTTGCTAGTCTGAACTAAGGTCAACTATTGCTGCAATTACTAGTCCAAAAAATTATTGCTCATGATGTAATTGTTGCAAATATTTCTGTTGATGCTAATTATATTGAAATGAATTATTCATAAAATCTCTTATGAATACAAGTTAGAAGATATATGAAAGATCAATTTTATTGTATATTTTTTTTAATTCTGTTCTTTACTTATAAATTGTCATTTAAACAGTTCAGTTTATCTTAAAAAAATTAGACTGTTTAAAATGCTAGGAGAGACCTCTCAAATTCATGCAGATTTAAAATGTTTTTATTTGATAGTTAAAGTGGAATGCTGATAGATTGCAGTCTTCTAAGTTCTTATGAGGAGACAAAGAAACATTTTTTTAAATCACATAAGCATGTTTAGTTTTTTTTAACATGTTGTCATTGTGATTTTTTCCCCAGGATTCAGATAATGAGAAATAATCGTAACCTTTGTGAAATCACCAACTGATTTTTCATTTGTTTTATGGCGTGTTGTACTTAAATGTAAATCATTTTTTTTTCAGGTTCCTGTATATTTAGCGGCCATTGGCGCAGTTCTGTGGTTCTCCATAACTTGCTTAAGTCGTATATATCTTGGCGTTCACACTTTTTTGGTTAGTCAGCTTAGTTTAATTTATAGCTCTAATTTGTAGTTCTCTCATTGTTTGTTTTTCAACCAAACTTAACAGTTAATGTGTAATTTCAAAATTTTTATAACATGAATATTTATATGACATTTTTCAGGATCTTTTAGCTGGATTTGTCTATGCCATTTTGATTTTTTTCTCCTTCATCAAATATGTGGAAGATTTTGATGCATATCATCAGACTCATCTCTTCGCTTCAGTGATTGTGCTATTTACAGGCCTTGCTCTCTGCACCGTTTGCTATCCTACAAATTTCAAGAGCTCTAGTAAAGGGGATGCAGTGCAAATTGTTGCTTCGCTAACTGGTGTGGCTATAGGGATGTGGTTGTGCTACCAGTTAGGCTATTCCCATGATACTGGTTTGACTGGTCCTTACTCAATATCTTATCCATCTTGGGAATGGGCCATTATGTCCTTGATAAGGTTTGTTACAGGCGTGCTGGTTATTTTTATTGTACACACAGTTACCAGAATATTAACTATCCGTCTATTTTCATATTTATCAGGCCTTGAAAAACCAGATAAAACTCACCCCACTGTTATGACGGCCTACAAGTTTACAACTTATTTTTTAGTGGGCACTTGCATTTCCTTTTTTGTACCGGTAATTCATTTGTACTTTGGAATTCACAGACCATCAATCTTTCTTGAAGTGTCTTGATGAATTAACATAAGGAACAAAATTGTCATTTTTTTTAACGCTTTTATAAAAATACTTCAACAATGTACTGCTTTTACTTATTCTAATTTGAACACATGAAAGACTGGAATATCAGATGTATAAGCAAAAGGTGGGAATGTATTGGAATCATTGAAGATGTTTGAATCATGCTTAACGTACATAGATGTAACAAGCTAAGCATCAAAATTTAACCCCCCCCCCCCCACTTCAAACTTTGTTTTGTAAATTATTATAAGAAAAACAAGTAAAAAAATTGATAACATGAGATGAATTATTTTTTTGTTATGGTTGAGCTAGTCCAATTTCTGTTTATACCATACTTTGTCTTTCTAATATTTCTCTATGTTGCATAAAAACGGAATTACTCTTATAAATTAAAATTTACACATTGTACAATTAGATGATGATAAATATTTTAGTGTAATTTTTTATTCCATAAAAATTTTTTCCTCCATGAGGCTAAAACTAAATTGTAGGGTAACCACTTTTTAAAATGGATGTGGCCAGATTTCACTCTCACAGTACACATTAAGTGTGTGCAGATTTACTGCAAAGGTTTACCAAATTCACTTTTTTTATGCAAAAAAAGAAAATACTAACTCTGTGTTGCAAATGTGTAAATGAGCTGGGTGAAAAACTTATATCTGACATTTCATGTTTTCAATAGAGAATTAATGTTTGATAAATTAAATCTTTGAGTCTGAACGTGCTCAAGAAAAAATAAACAGAAAATTTAAAAAAAGGGGCAATCAGATATTGGTTATCAATCTTTTTTAAGCATCTTTTTGGACTATTATTACATTACTGAGAATAAGTTAAAATGTTTGATGCTTACTAATAAAAATAGCTTTAGAAGTTGGTAAGTGCAATGTAGTTATGAAACAGGTCAAACTTAATGTATGTGAAAAGTAAATGACATTATTTAACCAAATGAAGAAATATTTCTAGTTTTAAGATTAAATTTTGTATTGTGCATATGACAGCCCTTCTCATAATTAATCAAACCGACATATGCTTTGTTTTGATTTCTTCATTTTGTAATATATTTGTGTGTTTTTCAAACATCTAATACATTTTTTGCAGTTGTATTTAACATTTAGCTGGAGTTGCAAGCAGTTGTTTACAAAACAAAGGGTGAATTGATTTTTTTATAAATTGTAAAGAAAAGTTACTTTCAGTAGATTGTAACTTTTTATATGATCCCTTTGGAATATTTTTTTTCCTACTGTAAAAAAAATGTAAACTCTTGGCTGCTTGTACATGATAAATGAAATTATTTGTTTAAAATGAAGGCTTCTTGTTAAATTACTGAGAAAAAAATGAGTAGCATGCATCTATCAATTAATACTTTTCATTTCAAAATGTATATTTTATGTCAGCAATCAATAAGAGATGTAATACGAGATGTTACACTTCAACTAATTATTTGCTTGAAACTTTTAATAAAAAAATTTCTACTGTTGTGTGCACATTCCAAAGCAACATATATATGCATCTATGGCTATTATTTTGTAATGGCGTCTATCTAATTTAATGACAGATATTAATTTCAAGCATTTTTTCCTAAAATGCATAATAGACATCCTCTGTGAAGGAAATATTTTACTTTTTTTATGAAGTTTTATGTGCGCTTAAAAAATAAATTTTTTTTTTTTTCTTTCCATTTCTCTGTACAATTGAAATCAATTGATTTGATTTAAAATTGCATTTTTTTTTTGGTTTCTTATATTTTGATGCTAAAGTTTATTTTTCTACAACATTTACCACACTTTTACATACATTTTTTACTATATGTACAATGCTAACTATCTTTTTTTAAGCATAATAATTCTTTTGTATCAAAAAAATGATTTACAAATTCTTTTCTGGTGAAAGAAAAGTATGAACTCTTTGTTTTTGGTAATCAAACAATTTTATAATAAATACATGTAGTAGTTGAAGAAAATTTCCATTCCTAAAAAATTTAAGACATAAAAATAAATATATAAATGCATTTTTTCAAATTATTTACAAAAAAATTAAATAATGGACACATTTTTTAATATGATAGTCATTATTCTTCAGCTTTTAAGTTTTTATACCAAGTTCAAAATTTTTTCTGCCTATTATGTCATTTTTCATTTTATGCATAATACTACTACATGTATAAAGTGATTATTTACCATAAATCCAAAGTATTTAAAAAAATGAATTTTAGTAGACAAATGTCCATTAATTTTTGTTATGCGATATAAAAATAATTTTTTTTTTTACTCTGAAAAAGGTTATTTTTGAGATAACTTACAATCTGAACATTTACATATGCAAATGAAGTGCCACATCATTCATTATCTATGTTTTTAAAAATGAAATCCAGGAAAAAAAAAATGACAGTGATACCCCAAGTTTAATATTTTATTTGTTAATTTTCAGTAACATTCCATTACTATATGCAAAGTTGAAGAGTGTTTATAATTCTTATAGTGTGATGATAATTTATTTGCTTTCAATTTTTGTATCAAAACAAATCTTCTTGTGCGGGTCACTTTTATTTCTGATAGTTTGACAGCTAAATTATATATAACTGTAACCATAGTTTAGTTTATTAATAGTCATGCATTACATTGATTTTTTTAGAGAATTTTTCTGCTTGTAAAAAAAAAAAAATCACAATACATCTATAAATGCATGAGTAAAGCATTGTTGATTGAAAATTGAATGTCATAATACATTGTTTATTCAAATGTTTTATGTAGTTCATATTTTATATAAACATACATCAGTGAATCAAATAAAATTAATGTTCTAAAAATTCACATTTTCTTAAAGATTTATTTTATTCACAGAGGGGTAAAAAAAGGGATATTACAGAAGAGATGTTAAACCTATAGTAAATGTACATTTATTTTATAAAGCCTAGCCAAAATGTTACTTTGTGAATGGAAAATGTGATCATATATTCAGTATATCAGAGATATCCAATTTGAACTATTCAGATAAATGCCATTTCTTCATCAATACCATCATTTCTTCAGGCTATAAGTATATAGTGTTTCAAGAATAATTCAACAGTTACAATCAGAGTTTAAATTACTCATTTGAAAAAAAAACAAAGAAATATTCTTTAATTATTGAATAAAGAATAGGTTAACTCTGTTAAGTTGAATTTAAAGATGACCCATAATTACATGTATCAATATTGCTTATTATCCCAAAAAGTTGATAAACAAAATCAGATAAATTTGTACATCTAAAGCTAACAATTATTTTAAAATATTCGCTATACAATTTTAAAAAAAGTATGTTTATACACTATTACAATTCTTGAGGTATTTCCACCTTTCAAGTACATTTTATATCGATTCCGATACTTAATCTGTGATAAAAGACTGACGGTACATGATGAATATCGATTATCTTATCTAAAGCATGCTAGCTTTAAAAATTATATTTATTCTTTCAGCTGAAAATTCAGAGCATTTGATTTTTGAATTATAAATTTCTCTTTCAGTTGAAGGCATTTTTTAAAGCCTATATTATTTTCCAGCTATTTCTTTGATGGTGCACAGCTTATCATCTAATTCTTTGCTTGGAGCTGTCTCAGAAAAATCTCTGACACTAATATCGGATTGCTTGATCCGTATGTCCCCTTTATCGATAGTTTGAGAGCTGCTGTTCTCTTTAATGGCTCCAAATGTTGGTAGCTTAGAATCCGGTGTGGCATAAAACTCATTCTGCAGGTCACTGTCATGATATTCATGCAGTTCATCAGTCAGGGACAACTGGTCATCTATTTCATAAGAGGAACTTTTCTGAGTAGACAATGGCACAGACCCAACACTGCTAAATATGAGGATGAAACCTGAACAAAATGTTAAAAACAATTAGTTAATTAGCTGCGCAAATTTTAACACTGTTCTTGACAATGTATTGAGTATAAATATAAATGTATTCATAAAGATGGAAATTACTGATAAAATGCACTAATAAAGCCGAACTTGTGAATAAATATGTGAGGTTAATGGGGTTTAACATTACCTGAGGCAATGAAACATTTACTGTAGCCAACTGAGTTGATGACAAAACCTGGATTTGTTTTTTTTGGTCATAAAATAAAACTGAATTAAAAACAAAAAACAGAAAAAATGTAAAATAAATGTTTTAGTGGCTGTAAAGTAGATACCGATACACTACTAATCAAATCATTCAGTCATATTAGAGGAATGATGATCATAATTATTAATTAGGTTTTGGATGAGTTTTGTCACATCTCATTTACAGCGGTTTAAAATGCTTAACAAGTATATTCAATGTATTGCATTAAAAAAATATCGCTGGAATGAACTTACTTGCCAGTGGAGGTCCTATCAAATACCCAACACCTTGAAATAAGCTCAAGAAACCAACACCAGCACCAAGTTCATTAGCTTCCAGCATATCAAGTATTATTAATGAGGACAGGGGTACAAGTGAGCCTGTGTACAAGCCCAGTAATCCTGAGAAGATCATCTGATGAATGAAGGTTGAAGTTACCACTGGGCAAGCCACAATCAATGCTCCAGCTAAGAAAAGACAAACTGAAAAGAAAAAACAAAACAACCTAGCTGCATTTTTGAAAAAGCGGAGGAAAAAAAAAATACAGGCAAGTATATCTACAGGTATTGAGTTTGAGATTAGTTAAGTGTAGCAAGGCATTTCGACTGACCAAAATTGATTGGCATTCCTATTTAATAAGTTATGAAACAATATTGTATTCCACACTTTCTATATTTATTTTTTTTTCTATTAAGATTCTTTTACTTAAAAGTAAATATGTGAACAGAAATTGATGATGAAATAGGAGTGTTTCTTTACGATGTTTTTTTTACCATATTCCCACAGCAGATAAAAATACATACATAATATTTATAAATATTAAAATCATAAATATAACAAATGAAGGGATTAATGTTTAACAATCCCAGTTTTAGCAATATTTGTTTGTTGCCATTTTCTGTATCAATAAAAGTAATAACTGGATACTATGAAAATAAAAGTAGTAACTGGATACTATGAAAATACCATATTCTAAATAAATAAATTCATAAATTGACAATGTTTGGAGCAACAGATTTTACTTGTGAAAAGAGGTCTGAATCCAATGTCTCTGTCTATAGCTACCATACTAGACAGGAACCTCCCGAGAATTGAACCAGTTCCCATGGCGATGTAAAGGGAAGATGCCCGAATGGCACTTGTACCATGGCTGGAAACAGGAAGAAAAAAAAAAGCAATATTGCATGAATAGAACACATTTTTATAAAAAAAATATTGAAATAGATTCTTGCTTTGTTGCAGCCAACTTAATATGACTAAAACAAATATCTGTTACAAGAAAAAAAGGAAGCGAAATTCTTCAGTTAAAAAAGAAGTTTACGTATTTAAATAAACATTTAGCCCTGCCTTATTTTCAAAATAATTTTTTTTTGTTAATTTCTACTACTCTGCATTAGATTTTTACCTTCCTGGGACTGAATAATTTTTATCAATATGTAAGTTTTCTTATGCAGGGTCAACAGTAGCATTTTTTTCTTTTTAAGTTTTTTCCAAACTCCCAATTATATGAAAGAGCTAAATTATTAAATTGATGAATAATTTTGTTTTTAATATCCAATCTTTTACTTACTCTATGGCAAAAGAAGGTAGATAGATGATGACTGGAGATTCCCCAATGGCCCAGAAGAAGCAAACTATGATGAAGATTAAAAAAATCTTTTTGCGGAAGATATGTAGGGAGCTGCTGAAGCCAGCGCTGTGCTCTTTAAGACTCTTTAAAAGAAAGTTTGTTGAATAAAAATAACACAAAGTGGTTAAAGTGTGCGTGCACATGTGTTAAGTTCCCTTCTATTAAAACAAAGATAGCAGAAAATAATTAACCTCTCCAAAACATTTTTGATATTTTGTGTTAAAGTACTTCATATATTATATGAAAAACAAAAATGTGTGCCTAATTACCTTATATTGAGATTCATTGATACTTTTGGTTTCATATTTTGAAAGGTCTTCATTGACTATGGCTAAAGCTGCTGGCACACTCATGATGCTCCCCATGAATGTGGTTGCACTCCCTGAACGATAGAGATGTCTTGGTGTTGATATATCTTTTTTGTGAAACTTTGAAGCGATGGTTGAAGCAATCGAAAGATCATCTCGATCTGCTATGTTGAGTGACGACTGTCTGCCTTGAGCAGATCTATACTTGTTGATGTGAGTCATGGAAGTACAGTGTGACTGAGTGCCTCTGTGATATCGAGATGACTGTTGAAGCATTAACTGTGCACGCAAGCTCATTGGAGAAGGAACAAAGTTTGGTGTCAAGGCTGAAGCTGGCAAGGTAATCTCTGACAGGCGCCGGTAGTTTTGAGGTGAGTACCGTGGGGCATTTGACAAGGGTCCATTCAGTGGACTTTGACAGCTGGAGACATTGATGGAATTAGTTGATGAATGATGATGACTGACATGCCTTTTATAGTTTGATTTAGATGATTTAGTCAAGAGGGGTAACACCTGGATCTGGTGCCCAACCAAAAGAGAGGAGCTCAAAGCTTGTTTTGTGAGCACCGTTTTAAGAAGAGATGGGTCAAGATCATAATTTTTTGGTGCATCTTTCTTTGCAAAGCCTGTTTTATCAATGACACTCACCATGCTGTGATTCTTACTTGTCTCAAAGCTATGGACAAAGCTGATAAGGCTATTACCACCACTGACTGTATGCTGATTGTGTATCAGCGGCTCACAGAGGTCTCTGTTGGCATTCTTTGCTCGATTCTTTCTTTTCATTCTCTCCCAGTACGAAGGGCGAAGAAACATTCCTGCAGGAGCTATATGTAGCATTAATCCAGCCCAAATCAGGTAGGTTCCTCTGAGCCCATAGATTTCCAGCAGGAAAGAAACAAAAGAGCCACCTTTTAAAGTAAAAGCATTTTAAAAAATTAACTGAAAACAAAAGAAATCTCAAAAAAAAAAATATCCAAATAATTATCTGAAATAAAGATGACAAAATGTATTGCAAGTAACATTTTTGGAAAATAAAAGAATCCAAAACTCTTTAAATAGAAATAATATTCAAAAGTTAAGATAATTGGCCAATATCTTATTGTGTTTATATTTATTAACTGAAGCCAATCATGCTGAAATAAGTCTCCTGGCGTAACAGACTTAAATAATTGTTTTTTTTAAGTTTTCTGCTTTTTATATCAGTAATCTCATTATATTTATATTATCTATCATTATTATTTGATCTTAACATTTTTCCTGTTCATAAATACTCTAGAATTTATTACCTGTATAGCATCACAAGCTGAGAGATAGGTTTATTGATTGCTTTAGATAGTTAAAAAAGGAAAGACCTTTGCTTAATTTATTGTAATACACAATAAAAAATGGTGTTTTATTAAATAAACGGGTAACAATGAACACCTTCAAAATTAATTTTTTTTTAAAATTAATTTTACCTGTAAGTATTCCGATGCCAGTGCCACACGCTAGGAGACCACAGGCTATACCTCGATACTTATCAAAATATTGACCAATAGTAACGAACATTGGGTTAAGTGTGTAACCAGCGCCAACTCCTGGTTTTATGCGTGAGATGTTTTAAATGAATAAAATAATGATTTAAGATACTTGAAACTAAGCCAATAAAACACAATACATCGCAAGAGAAAATCATTGGTCATTAATCTGAGATAAATGTTTTAAAATTTTATGCTAATGTCATAGCTATACATGTATATATATATATATATCTAAAGGTCTGGCTATTTATAGGTACAATGAAAATTTGTTTGGGCTCACTATAATTTTTTAATGATGTTATCATCAATGATACATAATGTCCAAGAGATATCAATCACAAAAATTTTAGACCTCTATACACAATGTATGACCAAACCATGATACAAGCACGTTTAAATAGTCCAATAAAGTACCAAAAAAAAGATGGCTTGGTTACCTGCTAAAACACCATGAGTCAAAATTAAATGTCCAACACAAGTTGAAAAAGCCGCCCCTATGAATCCTAAGCTTACGAGAATTCCTGCCAATGAAACAGTTAACCTTGCTCCTAGTTTGTCAAGGACAACTCCAACAAAAGGACCTTAAAAGAAAAAGAAGAGGACAATCCTTGCTTTAGAAATTAGAATTAAATTTTTCTTTTTACTCCTAACAGAGATTCACTTAATAAAAACAATTTCAATGCCAATTTACCTGTAAGGTAAGTGAAGCAAACATTTACAGACCCAACCCAAGCCACTTTGGTCAGATCAGGATTTATTTCTTTCAAAATAGCACTCATAAATACACCTGCAAAAGAAAAAACAGCAATACAATGGATATTGTTATTTATAATTATTTAAGTTTCCTGTATAAAGTCTATATAGACCGTCGGATTCAGATGTATTGGAGCTCATCTGTTTCTGTTGCCATGGCTATTCTATGGGATTGGGTGTCCCTCCTGCCTTTACTTTCCACATCAAATGTCGGGTACCAATTTTTTAAGCAGGGTGGATGAGAGACATCAATTGGCATCAAGAAAAGTCCCGGCACTAGCCTGGATTTGATCTTGAGACCTTTTGGTCAGCGGTCAAACACTCTACCACACTGCTACCACATCCCCCTAAAAAATGGGGAGGTCCAGAAAAAAAGTTTGGTGTAGTGGGCAACAAATTTTTATTTATTTTTAGTTTTTTTTAAAAGCTGTTAATGAACATAATGGAAATTGTCAGAAGAATTTCACAGAATTAGCACAACGATGAGTAAAAAAAAAAATTACAGAAGTGCTAAAGAAAAAAAAAGTACCATAACTGCAATGCGGGTATTTAAACAAATAAACCGAAAAGCTTAATACATATTTATGCAATATGAAAAGGGATAATGTTCACCATTTAGATACTTGATATTTATGTCAATTGTTTTTTTTTTCAACAATAATATTCATTTCTTTCATGCTACTTTGATATTACCCATCATTACATTACTTAAAGCATTGTATATTCTAAATATAAAAACAAGAAATTCGCACTAAAATTTTATCAGTATTTTAGCTACATTTTAAGGTAGTCTGAAATGCCAAATGTATTTCCCGGTCTCAGGTGAAAAAAATTGTCACTCAAATATGTTCCGTTGTAGGTAAAGAATTTATCAAATATCAGACATACTCACCTGCAGCATAAGCAGTGGCTCCTAATAGAGTGAAGGAGAAAAAAGAGGAAGCTAGGATAACCCATGCCCATCCTTGATCCACATCTGGAATTTCCAGTGAACCTCTCTGGCTTATCAGGTCGACATTAGATACTGCAGTGTTAGTACCATCTTGTTTTGAGGGTGCAACAGCATTAATATGGCTGTGGACAATATATTTAACTGCTGTTAATTACATCATAGACCACAAACTTATGAGGCTTAGAACAAAAAAAAGTATGTTGAGGCAAAACTTAACAGCTTTAAAAAATATATATATAAACTGTACATAATTAAATTATTAGGAAGAAAAAATTGATTAAAGATTTATATACAACACTGAAAATCAATCATTAAAAAAGAAAGACAAAATGAAAATCGTCAGACTCATTACAGTTATTCAAAGATATGCAAAAACATTTACTCATAACAAATAATCTGTCAATCACTTTTTAATCAGCAGTTGGGTATGAGGTAACTTAATAGAATATAAATTTATGATTAATAATTACTTTCACTGACCTTTCAGTGTATTGGAGTTTACGTAGGAAAGCTGGATTTTCTAAAGGGCCAATTGTATCTTGATTGTTGATTTCACCTTCCGAAAGTGTGCTTCCAGGTCTTTGCAGCAACAGTGAAGTAGAGGTAGTATCTGGTTTTTTATCAGCCACATTCAAAACAGTTGCAACTTTTTTGTCTGAGGGCAAGTCAGCTTCCTTAACTGGAACTACTGTGAATTCTTTTGTAATTCTGCTTATTTCTATGTCAGTATTAACAAGATTGCTTTTGACTGATTTGCTTTCGTATGTTGCTTTTGCTTGAATAGGAAACTTACTATAATTTGGCATACTGAATGATAGATCACTGGAAAGGCTGCTAGAATAGTCTTCGTTAATCATTAACCCTGGTTTATCATTTTCCTGGACTAAGTCTGCATTGGTTGTTTGTTTTGTCTTATCATTAGAGCCAGAACTTTGATATAAATGATCTTTTTGGTCTATTGCTAATTTGCTAACATCATTGTTCTCCCTCTGAAAACTATTCAACAGATTAAGTGAAACATATTGATTTCTTTCTATTTTGATCTCAAGGTCTTTTTTATTTTCAACAACAGGTACTAGCATAAAATTTAATATTCCATCGTCTTCAACCAAAGACTTTACATGATTGGAATCTTGGAATTTTGTGTTTGTTTTCTGAGAGGTACCATATAAATCAAGTTCTTCGATAAATGTTAGAGAGTTTGTGGTATCTCCATCATCATTTGATTCATCTGAACTCGAATCACTCATACCCAAATCACTTACAGAGACACTATTTGCGTCCAGTGTTTCGCCACGAGGTACATCATCACATGAGCCAAATTTGATGTCCAAGTCATATTGCATTCCAACGGGTTTGATGTTTTTTTCTGAACTGTCAGATGTAGGTTGGACATCCTGATAGCTTAAATCCCTGCTCTCTGGATCAGGTTTATCTCCGAGACTAAACCCTTCCATTCAGCAGTTAGTTAATAACTTTTCCACAAGTCACAAGGGAATATCATTATGTGACAGTATAGCAAAGTAAGATGCCACAACAAATTAAAAATATAAATGCATCTTGTATCTCTAACAATAAAAATCCACATTTAAAAATACGATTTTACGTATAAATGTGAACATTACCTCAGAAAAGTAAGTCAACCGTACTTTTATTATTTCATTTGGATATTATTCCGTTCAATACAAATTGTGTGTACAATGCTTGCTGTTAATACAGGAAGCATTACCGTTAAATCATTTATCACTATACCAATTATGATAAGTAGGGTACATAGTAAGGATCAAATTGCAAAAAAGTGTTCAGAAACAATAAGAAATGATTTTTTTTTCTAATCTCAGAGTAGATTTAGTTTTATATACCGATTTCAGTTTCTACCACTGAATACAATGAAGTATTGGGAACTAACAAGAACCAAATGAAACTCGCAGTCATGAAGAGTGTAAAATCCGTATTTATCACAAACGATACTGCCTATTGGGCGAATTTTGTAATAAAAAAATCATTCTTCTAATTAATTATAACAACAATAATAAGTTATTATGTTGATATAAAAATGTAATATTGTATTTAGAATAGTAAACAGCGCTTAACTCTCTTTAAATAACAATATTAAAGGTTAGAATTAGTTTTAGCTTAAAAATTGGTATAATATTTTCTCCTCATATTTTTAGAAACGATTCTCTATTGTAGAATATTCTCTGCATACACTTATTTGAAAGCGGTATAAAGGACCGTAAAGGGTTGATTATGATAATTGGAAATGACAGCAATGAAACATTTTGATAATCAAATGTTAAAAACATTTATTTATTATTTCATGCACTTGTAGAGTGATTAGTCTGTATAAATAAATGAATAAAATAAAAAAAGAGTAAAATTAAACAATTAAAAGGAATGTGAGGTAATAAAAAACATGAATGAAAAAAGTAAACATGGATTTAATGGTCTGTATGTATTTCTATCTGTATTTTGTTGACCTGACCGTTGCTTCAGCATTCATAAACCAAATTATCGACTACTAACAGAATCGATACCGCACTTGCCTGTGATGCTGTGACCGATGAGGTTGGGTATCACCTATTTTTAAACACAGGTATGTCAAATTTGATGTGTAGAAACATCAGCGACATGTGGATTTTTTTAAAGCGAAGATGGATTATGCTTTCTGTTAACTTGGATTTAATTTCTTTTTGGTAAATTTTATTGAAAGTTAATTATATTTTATGCATAGGTTACAAACTTTTGACTTTATACACAACAATATATTCTATCTATGGAGAATTCATACAGCATTTTCTAGAACTAGATTGTTTTCCCTCGTTGGTACAATAACAATGTAACACACTACTACGCTTGTTTTAATTAAAACACTGTGACAGAAGTCGGAAATTAAATGCATTCTTTGATTTGCTTTTAAATAATGAATTTAATTTTAACTAGCGATGACTCTGTTATTAGTGTCATTCGATTGATAAAATGATATTCAATGATAATTATACATTATGATTATTATCCAGTTATCTGATGTTTATTATTAAATTAAAAACAAATGACTTACAATACTAACTTACATATATTTATAATCATAACACAAATTAAGACTTATAAAAGCCTTATTATGACTTTTTGTTTATATTTCTTATTAAAAGACATTATTTTTTTAAAACTTGTTAATTATCCTTTTTCAACCAAATTAATGTAAGTGTGATAAAATCTAGAAGTGATAACGATTTGAGGTTCAAGGTTGTGATTTGTGAAACATTTGATAACAAGCCTTGTTATTTAAAAGGACTATTCAAATAATTGTATAATGACAATAAATATGACATCCATATCTATTTATACTTTGTGCAGACACAACCATATAAAAGGACTGTGTTTCAATTCCAAATTTTATTTTTCTAATGACAATAAAGAAAACAGCTTTTGATAATGTAATATTTAAATGGGCAAATCATAGCCTCTAAGCTTCACTAGGACAAATCTATTTTTCTCTCTTTTTTTTTTAAATGAGTGCTTTGTAATACATGTGAATGGAAAAGGTAAAAATACCATCAATCTCATTTTTACTTTTAAAATAGCATTACTAGGCCTATATATATTGAGTTCAAGACTTCACATTTTTTATTGTGTAAAAAATAAAAAGTACTCTTGAAGCAGAGATCATATGTTTTTAATACTCATGGCTGACTGTTTGAGACTGTTCACAAAAATTAAGCTGTCTTAACTTTTCACAAATTCTTCATCACATATTGTATGTATGAATTAATTTTCTCAAAAAAAAAAAAAGAATTCCCAGCTTTAACATAATAATTTAGGTTTGAAGACATGCTTCGTACCATTTGACCACATCTAAGTTAAAAAAAAAATAACTTAAAAAATTAATGCAAAAATATTAAATGTCTTAATTTTTTTTTTTTAAACATGGTTGCTAGTGAAATTTTAAATAGAAAGCATTTTACATCATTTTAGGTCAAACCTGATTCAGAGAAGGTTGTTAATAAGGAAATGGTGCATTGCAAAGGTCAGAGTTCAGGTTGTGACTTAACAGAGAAGCTAAAATGTATTGTTTCCCCATCACATTACCTGTGAAGTAAATGGGGACCATAGTTGAAAGTCAAAAGAGAGTATACAAAAAAATTTGATAAAGTTTTTTTTTGGTTTAAGTTTTATTACCTCACCTCTCTTCTCCCCCCCCCCCCCGCTAGATTAATTTCTCCCTTTTCTTATCTTGTAAATTGTTCAGATTGTTGTTAGTCAATTGAAAGATAAATGTCCTGCTGTGACCTACTCTTGAATCCTCCTTGTTTTTTTTTCTAGCTACACATTTTTTTAATGATAACTTTACATTATCTAAGCCAAACACTGTTTTTTTTTTTTCAAAATTAAAATTATTCTTTTTACTAAAACTCTGGTTGCGAATTCATTTTTAGTGCACATCACAGAATATATTTTTCTTTTGGGCACATGTTGTTTGTTAAAATCACTGGTATACTTTCTTGTTATATGTTTATAATTTTGGAAGTAAAAAAAAAAATATTTTGCTTCAATTAAAAAAATAGACAATTGTAAGGACACAAATGATTAGACATTTTTTTTTGAATTGATGACATTCAGCTATCTGAAATGAGACTTGGGGATATTGATTTTTGAAGAACATCGAGCCGTTACATGTTACTATTGATGACTAATGAAAATTGATTGAGCCAAAGTTTTTTTTTAAAAATATAATCCTATCAAATAAAACGAATCTGTTAGCGACATTGTTAGAAATGCTTATCATTTTCGGAACATCTGTCATCGCAAAAAACGCTATGAAAAGGTTGCCACTTAAAATTTAGTTTCCCTAAAATTCTTCTTTAAAAAAAAATTTTTTTGCCCCTACAGCCCCAAACTGTTAAACCCATTTCAGTCATTTTAGGTCAGTGCTAAATAACATATGGGGCCCTGGGTATCTGCTTAGTTTTACTGTCCATAGCAACGACCCTGACTGTCTCTCCATGAATGTCTATCCAGATTAATGAAGACTTAACTACTGCACCAAACAGGCAACCTGGACTGCTTTCAGGCCTTAAAGAAAACAAACAAACAAACTATTATTGTTTTATCTGTGAGCTCATATCATACGATTAATTACCTATTAGTATCTTATCAGAGACTCACTCCCCAGTGATTTGTTCTTGACTTTCAGTGTATCTGTTTGGGGGGAATTCACTCCACATGAGACACATTTTTCCCGGCTTCACAACTCTAGTAATTAAATTTGTATTTGTGCCCCCTACCCCCTTAATGCACTGTCCAATTGCAACATTGGCCAGAAATCAATAGCTAATTTTACTGTTGCCTACTTATTGTAACCCCCCCCCCCCCACACGCACACACTCCACCCCAGCGTTACCGCCAGGTAATCTTTGGCCTCATGACGATCCCCCCCCCTCCCACCAGCATACTCCCACCGACCAAAGTCATTTCATAACAGTTTACTGTACACGGCGGCAGCCCTGGCTTGAGTTTGGGTTGTATCCCTTTTTCGGTGCCCCCCTTCCCCCCCCCCAACCACCCCAATCAATGATGCAAACAATGCAGCACCCGCAGACATCTCACCCTTTCGATTTCAAGTCTTGTTCTTAATACTGAGTGGTCCCTTGAAAAAAAAAATCATAGTCGACTGGTGGCCTTATTTGGTTTCATTACTCCGTAGAGCTGACCTCTGCTCAGGCCCGTGCCGTGCGGGGGGTGGGACAAGGGCCCCCTGCGTTTTGTCTGGCCCCCTCTGCTTATTTGTTCTACTTAGTAAAATGTATTACCAGCGCCCCCCCTCCTGCTGTAGAATGCCTGGCCCCTGCTGTAGAATTTTCACGCTACGGGGCTGCCTCTGCTCTATGTCAACTACATTCTAGTTTATAACTTCTGAAGAACGCATGCATAATTTGAGCCGGGCCACATTCGTAGGGCCCCGTCTCCCGAGTTGCCAGAATGGTGTTATTTCTTTTCACATGTATTGACGGGCTTCTTGTTGAGTTTTGGGCTGTTTTTTTTTTTTATTAGCCACAACGACCCACTAAGCAGAGATTGTAATTGAAGTTTTCAGATGTGTTCATGCTAGACATGTTTCTTGTGTGCATTAGTATTATCCGGGTCGGACGCAGCATTGTTCATTTATTTTATTTTTTTTAAAACTCCTGAGTGCGGAAATTATAAACTGTTGTCTGTGAATGCCGGCAAACCTTCTTACCAATGTAAGTTTTTTTTTTTAAATTGGTCCAACCTTTCCTCGATTTTCTTACGTGCTGAACTGCACTACTTAACCGTACACACATTTTATGGATGGGCTTTTAAATTGTATCTGTTTGATTATGTTCAAAGAACGATTGTTAGTTTTATAATAATGGCGCATTGAAAGTTTGTATTGTGTGACAGGTTTTGACGCCTCCCTAATACGAGTTTCCATCGCGCTTATCGCCACGTTTCAGAAAGTCTAAAAGTCGAGCTGTTATTATGGCAAGCATTTTACACAGGCCCGTAGCGTGCGGAGGGGGGGCGGCCCCCCTGCGTTTTGTCTGGCCCCCTCTGCTTATTTGTTCTACTTAGTAAAATGTATTACCTGCCACCCCCCCCTGCTGTAGAATGCCTGGCCCCTGCTGTAGAATTTTCACGCTACGGGGCTGATTTTACAAAGAAATCGTTTAACCATATAGTAAACATCATTTCACCAACAAACCCATCGCCCGTGCTCTTTATCATGACGTCTGTCACGTGACCTTTGTCGCAGCTATTGAAAGATATTTCTTGATCGTCAGTAACAGTGGCGTCACTAGGGGGGTGCGGACCGGACCGGGTGACACCCTCACGAGGGGTGACACCCAACTGCAAAATATCTAGTTTTAGGCCTATATTCTTATTTTGTAATTTAAAATGATTCAAAGCCGTATTTAATTTTTATAAATAAATAAAAATATCTCCGATTACTAACAGACACTGCGTACTTTTTATTATTAATTATTTTAACGCACTGGCTCCGGATACGTCTATGATGAACTCTTATGATTTAAAGTTATTATCTTTTCGCGGGACATTGCATAACCGAGCAATTTTTTCTGATTATATATTAACATTATAGCTATTTTCAGATTTTTTTTTTCAGGGTTAGGGATAGGGTTAGGGGGTGGAGGAATATCTATTGATGGTCCCCGAAAAAAAATATCTCCCATTATTAACAGTAAATGACGTCATCAACGTCTGCAGCAAATAAGAGTTCTCATTCATTCTGTTTACTGACGTCATCAAAGTTTGCTAGACGTATCCCGAAAAAAAAATACAAGTACGTCTTAGACGTATCCGGAGCCAGTGCGTTATTTTAATGAAATTATTGGTATACTTGCACTGACCTATAGATATCAATCCTGACCCCGGAAACGGAAAAAAAAATAAAGTCGCGCATGCGCACATATATACGGTCTCTGGAAAAAAATATGGAGACCGGGGTGTCATGATAGGGGTGACACCATGAGTTACCGCACCGGGTGACACCAACCCTAGTGACGCCACTGGTCAGTAAGATTGGACATTGCACTGCCCCGTTTCGTTTTGCATAGTAATGTATCACAGATGCATCATCAATGCCTATATAAACAAAAAGGCGGTCCTTGCTCTATTGACGAGGCCTAGGACGAGTGTCATATGTGGGGGGGGGGCTTCTGGAACAATCGTTATTTTGGTACTGTTCTAAGAATATGTTTTAACTATGATTGGCGGCGATAAGAGACATCCGTGCCTAACACCTACATTTGAATGGAAAGACTCGCCCCATATTTTGCTGCCAATGAGCACGGCACTGTTTGTGTGGTTAGAGAGCTTGGATTTGACCGCCGTCCATCAATCGTCTTCATTTTATTTTTTTTTTTTATTAATGCGGCAAGGATCAGCTACTACACCATGGCATGATACCCAATGTTCATTCGCTTGTTCTGTGCGAAAAATTCACTGTCAGTAACCTTACCCTATTTGCACTGGTAATTCGCACAGAAGATGAATGTCTAGTTGAGTATAAGGTATTTGCACGTGTATGCGTTTTATTACACTGTTGATTTTTGCATCGGTTAATAGCAATTTTTATCACCAAAAAAAATGTGCCGATTTTCAAGAAATGTGCTCCCCCCCCTTTCCCCTTTTTTTCACGTTATGTTTACGATTCCATTCTGATCCACGGGCATCGCAACCTATACAAAAAAGTAAATAATAATCATTACACAATAGAAACATATCGTTTTTAGTTATGGAAATCGTCACACTCGAGTTATGAAATCGAACACTTTCTGAAACAATTGAATTTTTTTTTTCTAAAATGTGGAGTATATTAGTTTTTAAAAAAAACAAACTTTTGAAGCCACCCCTCATTAATCTACAAAGAACCCCCCCCCCCCTTATTTATAGTAACGTGTAGCTAGCTGGACGTTGTCTCCCACTCCTGGCTACCCGTGAAGTCTAAATATATCTGTATAGATCCCCTAACACATTGGTTTACCATCATTATATGTGCGCCGAATAGAGAGGTTGGGGGTGGGTGGGTGGGAGAAGAAGCGTTCGATTCTTTGAATCTATAGATCTTTCGGCTTTTGTCAGAACTTAAATCGATAGCTCTGGCTGTGCGGGATTCCCCCACTCCTTACCCCCCTCCCATATTTACTTTGAAAAAAAAACTTGTTGGAGTTGGATTATAATGAATGTACGTTCATTGGTTCAAATATGCACATTATTTTGGGTTCTTATAAGTGCTGTAATAGAACGCAAGTACATGTCATTGCTCTTGGACTGGATTTACATTGTTTCCATATTGAAAATTTGCTGAAAGTGTGTGTTTGAGTGTTTGGAGCAAGGTTAATGTTTATTCGCGTGATTTCTTTGTGTGTGATGTTTGGTTGTTTTTTTTTTTAGTTCTGCATTGCGACACCTGTTTGTTTAAAGTGTTTTGTTCTATTTAACGTAATTGGCTGCTGAACATTGAAGCTTTCAGTAGGTATTTAGAAAAAAAAATTGTCACCATAGGTTAAATTTTTTTGCTACTTTTCGTTATCCTCCTCTCCGTGGTTCGTTTTAAACATCAAATTCTTGTCTTGACCAGATCGGTCTTAAACTGTCTTATGCAGTGGCTCTCAAACTGGTAATAGTCGTTGCCCATTAATACAGCCTTTATGTTTTCGCGACCCCTGTGTAAAGTAATACTGCAATAAAATAAATATTGAAAAAAGTAGCTACTTAATAATATAAAGATCCCCTCCCCCTTTAACTTTACATATTCAAAAACGTTCAGCTGTGTAACGTGTTGGGGAAATACATTTATCATACAGGCGTAGATTTTCGATCATTTGATTCGAATTTTAATTTTTGTCGCGACCCACTTTAAATTCGCTCGGGACCCCCCGATTTGAGAGCCAATGGTCTAAAGCGACATTGTACGCCGTATGATCTGGTTCGAATACCCTCCCAAATCCACCGCTATTGTCGTCGTAGGCGTTGACCTTCTTGGCGTATTTATGACATTTCGTCACGCTTGAAATACTTGGCTAACATGCACAATCCAAAAACCTACCAGGACTTGTATGTACGAAAACTATTGCACCTCTGTCAATCCAAAAAAAAATAATATAATAATAATTGTGCGCGAGCTCTGGATTCAATGGCTTCACACCGGTGGTTCTAAAAAAAATTGGGTCGTGACCCCCATCATTTTGATAATACTTTAATCAGAAATATAATTATAAGTTTTTTTTTTTGTTGAAAATCTATTTTGGGTCGCGATAAACTAAAGTTTGAGAACTACTGCTTTACACTAATTGTGCAAAGATTCCGATTTAAAACTGAAATATACTTTAAAAGAATGTGTGACGCAGAAAGCAGTTTTGGTACACTGCTATGTTGTAAGTATGCTAGTAACATACTTATATAGGTTATAACTATTTCAAAAACTTGACCCCCCCCACCCATCCCGTCAGTGTGCACCTGCAGCACTGTTCAAAAACAGCAGAACTTTTTTTTTTTAAATTACATTCATAACATTAAAAAAAAACAACTATGCCAACATATTTCTCCCTTGCATTTCTTTCATTCCCCGATCTATACCCCAACCCCCCACTTCCCTTTCTCTGAGATCTGGTTACTGTGATAGATTTGTATTTTCTCACTTGTCACTCGGGATAACTTATTGCCGTCCCATGATGAGAATCGTGAAGTGGCTTTTTTTTTTTCAAAAAGTCCGGTAGTTAAATGACGTGACCGTCGCCAGCACTTGGGTTCATGGATAACAAACACAGCAACGGTCTATTATTGATGAATTATTTTTAATATGTGGTGGGAAGGAAAGGGTTCGTACTATGAATTCTTTGTTGACGCGAGCCAGTAATTATTGTTGACACCTTCATGCCTCAACTTACGAACGCCAATACGAACAAAAAATATTTTTAATATGTGGTGGGAAGGAAAGGGTTTGTACTATGAATTCTTTGTTGACACGAGCCAGTAATTATTGTTGACACCTTCATACCTCAACTTACGAACGCCAATACGAAAAAAAAATATTTTTAATATGTAGTGGAAAGGAAAGGGTTCGTACTATAAATTCTTTGTTGACTTGAGCCAGTAATTATTGTTGACACCTTCATGCCTCAACTTACGAACGCCAGTACGAAAAAAAAAATATTTTTAATATGTAGTGGGAAGGAAAGGGTTCATACTATAAATTCTTTGTTGACATGAGCCAGTAATTATTGTTGACACCTTCATGCCTCATTTACGAACGCCAATACGAACAAAAAAATATTTTTAATATGTAGTGGAAAGGAAAGGGTTCGTACTATGAATCCTTTGTTGACATGAGCCAGTAATTATTGTTGACACCTTAATGCCTCAACTTACGAACGCCAATACGAAAAAAAAATATTTTTAATATGTAGTGGGAAGGAAAGGGTTCGTACTATGAATTCTTTGTTGACATGAGCCAGTAATCATTCTTGACACCTTCATGCCTCAACTTTCGAAAGCCAATTACGGAGAATATGTGTGTGTATATATATATTACGGTAATACTCAGAATCAAAACTTTATCCGTTACTGAATGTCGGTCGAATTTCAAAACGTTGGGATCCCAAATAAGTTGTTACCACGGTATCCGAACACAGACTATGAAAATGATTTTAAAAAATGTTTGGAATTCGTTCGTTCAATGCGTTATTTCGGTGCTTCCCCAATGCCACTCTTTACGCCACAAGTAAGATTTTTTTGTGTCCTTGTTTAAACATCTCGTGTGGTCCTTCTTCGATGATAATTTCGAGCCCGTTTACTGCAATTGTTTTAAAATATTATTTACAACCTGGTGTATCTGTCATTCAAAACATTCAAATATTATTCTACAGTTGCCCTACATTCGAGATAATTTTCTGCTATAAATTATGCACAAAATTAAATCGAGTTTTGTGGGTATACAGGATCGGACCAACTTATTTTACATGATTTATATGCAGGGACCCTGGGGTGGGGGTGGTAACAACTTATTTGCGACCCGAACGTTTTGAAATTCAACCGACATTCAGTAACGGATAAAGTTTTGATTCTGAGTATTACCGTAAAATATATATACACACACATATTCTCCGTACAATATGTACACACACAATCACACATGCTCCGTACTATATATACACAATCAAACATACTCCGTACAATATGTAAACACACACATAATCTGTACAGTATGTACACACACACTCACACATGCTCCGTACAATATACACACTCACACATACTCGTACAATAAATACACACACACGCAAACATACACTCTGTTTTGTTGCTGTTCATTATAACGGGATCAGTTTATCACTAACAAAATGGTATTATCGACCTTTGCCCTCTCGCAGTCTCATAAAGAGACAACCTTGGCATTTGTACCCCCCCCCCCCCAACTCTATGGTCGAAGTGGGTACGTCCATTTTGCCGACCAGTTAAAATAAAAAAAATTAATGCGGCTCTTGCTTACCAGAAATGATTTGTACGGTTGTCGTCTAAACATGGGCAGAATATTTGAAGGTTGTTGCCCTTTTCAGTAAACTATTAGAACAATTGATTTATTTCGTTGTTTGGGGCGGGGGGGGAGAGACCATAAAGAACTAAATTTACCAGCGCTTACACACTTCATGACCCACTAAGCAACTGTTTTTGTTTCCGCGACTCATCTTAAAAGAAAAACTTCGGCATAAAAAAAGGAGCATTTTAGTGTCATCACATTTTATTACATTAATTATAGTTTTAACATACCTCGCGACCCCACTAAAAAAAATTCCTCACACACACACACTTTGAGAAACATTGCGCGAAGATCACGACAGGTTCTCAACTTCTCCAGGAGGGCCGCACCAAGAATAGATGTGTTGTGTACTTCGCCAGGAGGGCCGCGCCAAGAATAGATGGGTTGTGTACTTCGCCAGGAGGGCCGCACCAAGAATAGATGGGTTGTGTGTGAGTACGTGAAATGATTTAAATAGAATTACGGATCGAATAGCTACTTGGCCTGCGGGCTGTATCATGCCCAATGCCCATGTCTGTACTTGTGTTTTTTTTTTTTTTGGTTCTTTTGAGCTAGTGCTAGGGTTCCCTGACACCTCACCTTACGAGACATTTCATCATTGCAACATTTCATCATTATAGCAATTCATCATTGTACATTTGAACATTATAGCAATTCATCATTATAGTATTTCACCACCATAACATTTCATCATTGCAGTTACCTAACCCTAAACCTATAATGATGGAATGTCTCGTATGATGAGATGTCTGGTCACCAATGCTAGAGACATTAGCACTATATCAAACGCACCAAAATAAGATTAAAAAAATTTTTTAAAGCTTTCAGACTGATCGTATGGTACATGTACTTTATTTTGCAGGTTGGCATTGTCACATTAAGAGCTATTTATAAACAAAAGCCATTCATTTTGCACTCACTTTTTTTCTTTTAAAGATGGCTCATAATTCAATGATTTAAATGATACATTGGGCTATAATTTGTGTGTGTGTGTGTGTGCGGTGCCCACGATAAATCATGTATAGATTAACCCAGTGCTGAATTATAAACACCTCCCCTTAACACGCGTAGTCACGTCACTATTAGGACAGGCTCAGGTGTTTACTTCATATACATCGCCGATAGCCTTGTGGTTGCGGTAATCACGGAGGCACGTCGGGGTACTGCAACTATTGCCTCACATCAGGCCGGGGGGGGGCACACTTGGCGCAAGATTCATGTCCGCCTCCTGCATCATCCCGAAGGAACTTCTCGTCGACTAAGCCCCCATCCACTAATTCTTGGTCATAAAACTCAAACGTGTGCCACCCGATTTAGTTAACATTGAAATCTTCATTTGATCATCAGATAACGTTGTCAACATAAACCTATCAATGATCGTTATCTTCTATTCCAGGTAATGTGACTACAGTCAGGACGAAATCACTTTAAAGCCGGAGGGGGGCAAGGATTATGATTGCAGCCCTGTGTCTCAGTCCTATTCAATGAGCGGTGCCCGACCCGCGGAGTTAGCTCGCCGCTGTCCAATGGAGATGTTTGATGTTAAGTACTACCTCGTTCTTCTGTTCTGCTTGACCACGTCGACCTCGCACTACACGCGAGAGACGGCGAAGTCTCAGTTTGGTGTAAGTACAGCCCCCCGTGTTGTTGTTGTCACAGTGGTGTTCATTGTTATAGAATTCATTTCTGGGTGTCCATTAATAATCTTCTTTGTTTTGGAACCTGTTCACATATCATTTAACTACATGAGTGTGACATTGGGCTCAGGTTTTTGTTTTTAGTTATAATCTGTATTTTGGGGAAGGGTGGGGTAGTTCATATCAGTGATATTGCAGAAATTAAACAAAACAAAAAAAAACTTACAAGGTGAGGGCTGGATGAGGCATGTGTTTTATTATTACAGGCCTGGTTGGTTGGGGGTCTTGAATTGTTATATACATTGAGGGAATGGTAAACATTTTTACCCCTTTTTCACTTATATGATATGCAGGGGCCTCTTTCTTGATGGGGGTCGGTTGTCATAATTTTTTTGTAGAAAAATGGAAAATTTTTTTTTTTTTGGGTTTCATACTTAAGCAAGGAAAGTGAATAGCAACAGGGTGAGCCCATTGTTCTGTTTGGTTTTTTTTAGTAGGGCATAACTCACTGACATTTGTGTGTGTGTGTTTGTCATTTATGCCCTTAAATGTCATGTCATTGTACCATGCACTTTTCTTAAGTTTAGCTATGAATGACACCGTTTCAGAAGCGTAAAAAATGGACTCTTAAAAATGCCGCCCCTTTCGAAGTCCGAGCGCCTTTCAAAGAGGAACAAACTTGAAATCAAAACTAAATACATGCATATTGAAATGCATCAGAATACGAACAAGAATTTATTTTGATTTATTTATGGTATTTTTCAGTCCTTTCCCTTGAGATCATACTACATTTATGCTGTGTAGGGAAAGTATCCTGTATTATTTTTACAACTTTTCTCGATACTATTTAGTTAGAAACATCGTGTTTTTTGTGTGGGAATTCATTAATTTTCTTTAAAAAAATGTATATTGGAAAGCTGAAAATTTTTGTAATTAGAATAATTTCTTAAGGAATTAGTTTGTAATATGAGATATCAATACACCAAACATTCTAAAAGACCCCCCCCCCCCAGTCCTTCCGCAGCAGTTTAAGTTGTGGACACTCCCCCCGCCCTGCCTCTACACAGCATTAATGTAAACTATTGTAAACTGATTTTAGCCCAGCTTTTGTGTGTAGTGTTTCTTTGTCATGGATTGCAACAGTGTTTGCTGTTGGCTGATTTGTGTGCCTGTGTGTCCTGCATGTACTTGCATGTTGTTGTTGTTTTTGTTTGGTCACTGGCCCGAATAGTTTTTATCTCGCTTTTGTTTATCTAGCTACGATATCAACCAAACGGAGATCTCTCAATTGTACTTTTCTTTTTAATTTCTTTCTCATTGGGTCTTACCTGAACGGGGCTAGGTTAAAATTACCTTATAACAGAAATAATCGTTGTTTTTTTTTTTACACCAATAATACCCCCTCCCCCCCCCCAATCTGCCCTACCTTGATTTGGGGCTTGCAAGTCAAGGTTATTGCACCGGTAAATTCATCACTCTGTCCCCTCCCCCTCTCTTTAATTGCACAGGGGCAGTTTGGTTGGAAAGTGTGTTTGTGTAGCCCCCTCCCCCTTTCCCACCCGGGGGTGGGGGGTAGCAGTTGGCTAATTTGGACCAAGAAAAAAACGACTTGTCCGGTTTGATGCTGTATTGTTAGTTCGTGAGTAGGGTGTATCATTGCTGCATTGTGAGGGTGTATCGTATATCGAAATGGGTATCGTATCATTACTGTATCGAAAGGGGTATCGTATCATTACTGTATTCAGAGGGTGTCAACAAAATGAGTAGAATTTTCTGTAAGTGCTGATTTGAGTATTTTCTTATATAGCGTGTTTTATTTGTTGATCTCAGCCTATGGAATTATTTTTTATTAAAAGTTTATTTTTTAAAGAAGTTATATATATATATATATATATATATATATATATATATATATATATATATACATATTCAAGCGTTTCTCTTGACCGCTGTTTTTTTTTATAAAGTCATTCTCATTTAACCAGGTTGGTCTATAACTGAAAATTTGGGTAAATTTATGAGACTGATTACACAGCCCAACAAAAAAAAAATTTTTGCGAGTTGCCAAGAATGTTTGAATGAATTTATAGCAATTCATGGGTGCTGATTTCAAAACTGCCACTGCTTTTGCTGAATTGGCTCTAGTTTCTGAGATATTGGACACCCTTGAAAATATGATTGTACCCTTTGTGTAAAACAAATGCAATAAGTTTGGTGTCTGTTGTTTAATTTAACTGTACCAAGTTATAACTTTGTTTAGTTTTTTCTCTTTTATAGCTGCTTTCTACAGACATCATGAGCTCATCACGAAGATGCTGCAAACATAATCCGAATGTATTCTGTTACATCTGTGGAGAATACATGATTGAAAAGCAAAGAAATATAATCGAATTTGTGCAGCAGGCATATTTGGCTTATTATTTCGGTGAGAAGCTGGGAGACCAAGACAAGTCTTGGGCTCCCCATAAGGTCTGCAAAAACTGTGTGGAGAGCCTACGGCAGTGGACAAATGATGAGAAGAAAAGTCTAAGTTTCGGTGTACCAATGGTATGGCGAGAGCCGAAAGACCATTTTGGTGATTGCTATTTTTGTATTGTGAATGTTAAAGGCTTCAATCGCCACAAGAAATCTAAGTGAGATTATCCTGATCTTGAATCTGCAAGGAGACCAATTCCACAAAGCAGTGAAGTTCCTATACCAGTGTTTAGTGGATTATTAGAGCTTTCACCATCAGACTCTGACGAGGGGCAAGATCTGGCAGGTGAAAAAAGTGGAAGCGATTATGAAGGAAGTTCTTCAACACCTCAACCATTTAGTCAAGAAGAACTCAATGATCTGATACGATACCTAAATATACCCAAGCAAACATCTGAGCTTTTAGCATCCAGGCTCAATGAAAGAAATTTTCTCAAACAAGAATTTTTAAAATTTCTTATCGGAAAAGAGAAGAGTTTCTTCTTCCATATTTCAGCCAAGAGGAAGATCTTGTTTACTGTAATGACATCCTTGGATTTCTGCTCCAAATGGGACTACAAGACTACCATTCCGGAGACTGGCGTCTTTTTATAGACAGTTCCATCAGAAGCTTGAAATGTGTTCTGATACACAATGGTAACCGTTATGCATCTCTTCCTATTGCTCACTCAACAACACCTAAAGAAGAGTATGAGAATATCAAAACAGTATGGCAGAAAGTCTGTTATTATGAGCTATAGTGGTCAATTTGTGTTGATCTAAAAATGGTAAACTTCTTGCTTGGGTAGCAGTCAGGATACACAAAATACCCGTGCTTCATGTGCCTTTGGGATAGCAGGGCAAGGCAAGATCATTGGACAAGAGTGACATGGCCTGCAAGGGAAACCATGACTGTAGGTAAAGAAAATATCATCAACAAGCCACTTGTTGACAAAATAAGATCATTCTCCCACCGCTTCATATCAAATTAGGTTTAATGAAACAATTTGTTAAGGCTTTGGGATTTTCGATGGTCCTCAGATTCGAAAACTCATCAACGATAAAAAATTTTACAGATTTCACGGATCACCTTGAAGCTTCTTCATAGAACAGTTTTGTTTCAGTTGTCAGGAACTTCTTAGGTAACAAAGCAGAGAATTACGAAAAACTGGTACAAGATATGCTCGCTAACTTCAGAAACATTGGAGCAAATATAAGCATCATGGTACATTACCTGCACAGTCATTTAGACAAATTTCCAGGTAACCTTGGGGACTTCAGTGAGGAACAAGGCGAGAGGTTCCATCAGGATATGAGGGTGATGGAGGAGAGATATCAAGGAAGATGGGACATAATATGATGGCTGACTACTGTTGGAGCCTCCAGCACAATTGGCCTAACGACACACACAAAAGGAAGTCGAGCAAACAGCTATTTGCTAATGCATTACCATAGACAATTAACATATTAATTAATTAATTAGACATAATTAGTTTTTCAAATGAAAATGTTTTCTTCTATAGCACTATTACATATCTTTTTAAACAAAATTCTGCATGACTATTAACATTTTCACTAGTATTTGTTAGTATACTATTTTACTTCATGCAATTCTTGACAATTTTCAAACATGGTGCATACATT
>JAGDYQ010000085.1:2638109-2683764 GCA_021962125.1 Bulinus truncatus | reverse complement strand
AGTACAAACAAATTTTTTCATCACTAGGATAATAAACTGCTGCAGCCGGTGATTAATTATAGCTCTTAGAGGATGGCACAAAGCCTTTGAAGCTAATTTAGGCATTTGACCCAATTAAAAAAAAACAGCCCAGAATGGTTTATATCTCTAGCTTCATAATATTAATTTTAAAAATTGTCAAACCTAGCATCATAATAATATATCACATAAAATATTAAATGCTAAAAAAAAAATTATAATTTTTAAATATAAATATTAAATTGCCAAGACTCGATAAGACAAGATTTTTGTTCAATAATTAAATCAAATGTACATAGAAAAGCTTTTTTTTTTCTTTGCAAAAATTCATATATTAGAGAGTTGCCATTTCAAAATGTCAAAATCCATTTTTTTGGTGTCTTTTTTAATGATTTTACATTAATTGTAATCTTTTTGCTCTTTTCAAATCGACTTTTCTAAGAAGCCTCTTTAGTTTTTAAACCATTACAGAAAATATAGTCCCCCAAAAATACTCTGCAAACAGTTCTTGACTGGTGTGCATGTTTCTGTTAGAATGTCATATCAAAACAGAGGTGGAATCCGCAAGGTCTTTAGGGTATAAAATAGAGTGTTGAAAAAGTGATTGACCTAGATAAAGCAGAGTAAGGAAGTTGAGACCAAGGCATAGGTTGAATTGACTGAAGTTCTATCAAGAATTTCACAATAATTTTTGTCTTATTTATGCTTTATGAACAAATTTGTAATTGTACTACTTGTTTTTCCATTCAGACCTGGAACAGAAAAATTTGCTAGTGAAGTATCCAAAAAAAAAGTCTTGCGCCATAGAGAAAAGTCCAGGTATTTTTTTATTTATACAAAATTTGGATTCAGTCAGGTCCATGCTGGCTCATAAAAGCCCGTGACGAGCAGTGGTAAGAAAGGTTTAAACTATGCTGTTCAAAACAGCAGAATGGCAATGGTACTTAACACAATTTATAAAATATTTTTAAATTATTGTTTTTATGTACATTTACAATTTCATGAATAAATGGTCTTTTAAAACTGTTATGGATTAAATGTTATCTGTTTGTAAAAAAAAAAAAAATTAAAACCTGAAAGGCCCATTACAAATGCTTATCCGTGGGTTTAGGGATATATGCTAAGAATCATTAGATTACTATTTTACATATTTTGACATCTCGTCGAGTTATCTAATTTAAAAGTAATTAGTCTTATAGTCTGAATTTTTTTTTCTTTGACTGACCAAAAAATGTAAATTTTAATTTCTGATAAACATTTTTCAATGAACAGCTGTTCCTTGTAATGATACAAAATGTCAGGCATCCCTGTCACATGACCTCAACATAAGCATTTCTTCACTGCTCACCTCCATTGACTACTATAAAGGTACATTTGTTGACCCACTGGATGATTTAACCTCTGATCTGCCCAGAAGTCGACTGACCATAGTGACGGCCGCCTCATCTAACCACTTTCTAGAAGTCCAGGGTCTGATCAAATCACTACATGAAAATGTCTTTCAGAAAATGTCCAATATCTCTTTCTACATTTACGATCTAGGTCTTAATAGATTTGAACTACATCAGGTATGTACAAATATCTCTGACGGAGATTGATCTCAAATCTAAGGCTAAAATTTTAACTATTTTAACAATTTTACTGATAAACATAATAATGATGTTTGATCTTTCCTTAGTTGAAACAGTTCTGCCGCTGTCAGACAATCTCTTTTCCATTCCATCTTATACCAAGGGAAGTCAGTCAGGTGAAATGCTACACGTGGAAACCACTTATTATTCAGGTAGTGATTTATCTTTTAAACCTGTGTTGAATAGTTTCATTAATTCACTATTGTGTATTATTTGTAATGTACAAATAAAAAAAACAGTCCGCACTGCATGTTATAAAAGTAAAATATTAATATTAAAATTTAACAGAAGAACTGGATTAAGAGCAAATAGATGTAGCCTTCACATGAACTATTATAAATTAAGTGTAAACTAGTAACAAAGAATGTTTCCTGTGTGTCTGATTAAACGGGTTGTACATGTGCTTGGCCCAGTTTGTCCACCCGTTTTAAGCAGGAAAGGTAACTTAAAAGAATGAATAATGATAACATGACTGTCCCCCAGTGTCCGGTATTTTAATCAGGTTCAAACAGTCTATAAATCCTGCCAACTTGAATTAGGAGATGGGGGAATCTGATTTTAGTTGAAAGGTATTGACTTGCTGGTTATTAAATTGTATAATAAATGAGCTCTACAACTTTAGTTGAAAGGTATTGGGGTAACCACTGACTTGCTGGTTATTAAATTGTATAATAAATGAGCTCTACAACTTTAGTTGAAAGGTATTGGGGTAACCACTGACTTGCTGGTTATTAAATTGTATAATAAATGAGCTCTACAACTTTAGTTGAAAGGTATTGGGGTAACCACTGACTTGCTGGTTATTAAATTGTATAATAAATGAGCTCTACAACTTTAGTTGAAAGGTATTGGGGTAACCACTGACTTGCTGGTTATTTAATTGTATAATAAATGAGCTCTACTTCATCTGTCTCCTTTGGTTCTCTTAGGGAATCTTTATTTTTAATTTTATTAAAAATAACTTGGATAAAATGAGTTCTAATTGCAGCCGTTACATTGTGGTAGTTTTAGTTAGCTTTATTATTAAAATCTTTTCAATAAGCTTAAGTTTAAAAAACGGTCATCATTTTTTTCATTATCTTTAATCTTTTCATTTAGGCCCACCTGAAGTTGTCAGACACAGTTATTTGGGCAGATGCATCAGTCCGCCTGTTGCCGCTGGATGATAATTTTTTTCAAGATGTGAGGAATAAAGGTCTCCTAATAAGTCTTCCGTCAAGATTTTACCGGCCGATATCTCACCACACAGATGCCAGAACATTTGACTACTTCCACATTGTGCCATGTTCAGTCACTAGTTACCAGGAGCTTGAAGCCACAATCATTGCATTCCATCAGCAGCCATTTATCACAGACCTCGTGACCTATGCTTGGGCTCTGTGTGCTCTTGATGCCAACTACATGTGCCCTACAGGATCAGTGACCAATATACGATGTGATCATCACGTCCGAAAGTACTCCAAATGTCATCGGTTCGACCAATCTGTGATTACTTTAATTTTGCTGAAGCTGTTTCATGACTACTACTCAACCTTTAGATTTGACCCAGTTTACTTCCTAATAAAACGTTCAGAGGCGGTGCAGTATTTTGATACTTTGATTTCAGCCAATAAAAATAAAAGTTTATCTGATTAAAAGTGGGTGCCAAAGAAATTGTGCTGATTATTCATATAGAAAGGTCTAAGCTGAATTTTGTTTTTTATATATATAGAATATGTGTGTATTTAAAAAAAAAAAAAATTTTAAATATTTATTCCCAGTTTATACATGTACTAGGTTGTACCTGTAATTTTTAAAAGTGTTGTGTACTCGTTAAATTAACCGAGTTCAAAATATATTAGCAAATGTATTTTATTTATTTTCGCTGATAGTATTTTATTAATACATGTATACATTTTTTGGCAGATAGCAATTCTATTTATATGAAAATTTGGTTGCTAACCTAAAGCATGTTTATTATCATGATGGTTTGTTTTTTTGTTTTTTTTCTAATTTCCATGTAAAAAATATTATATGTTGATGCCCTTTTGGCAAAAAATAAATATGATTATCAGTCTTGTCTTTCCAGATGTAAGTTATTTATTTTATTAAAATACACATTTAAATCATTGCAAACCAAAAAAATAATAAAAGTTCATATATGATGTGAAGCAAACTATTTTAGTTTGTAAACAAAACATAAAAAAAGGCTATGAAATAGAATGCATTTTTAAAATGAGAATCTCCATTGATTTTATTTGTATTACTTTTATATGTTACAATGCTGTTGTAAACATAAAAATTCAAATAAAAATAAATAAATAGACAATCAAGTACAAGAGTTAATTTTTTTTTTTTTTTTTTTTTTACAAATTAAAACAAAAAAATGTCTTCTTTTTTTGTGTAAACAGTTTCAGCATCATTGCTTTAACAAGCACTAAATATTTCTAAATTTGATTTGAAGTAAATGAATAAAAAAATGCAACTCATAATATTTCTTACAATGTACAAACCCTAATCAAGTTAAAAATGTTTTACAAAAAAAAACATGAGTTAAGGAAATGTTTAAAAAAAATAACGATATTATTAAAATTCAATCAACAAAAAAACAACACATATTGGTAATAAAGAGTTATAAAAAAAAAATAAACATCAAAATAACTGAATATTAACCAAAAAATCAATACAGTGTACATGTATTAAAATACAGAAATAATTAAAAATCTTGTACAAACTTTTATAATAAATTATAACAGAACCTGGCTGGTGAAAATAATTCAAATAAAAAAAAAAAAGACATAAGATGCAGCTTTAAATGCTGAGGAAACTAACAGGCAAGCAGTGTTGTGTTAACTAAAGACTTAATTTATGAAATAATTATGTGATGAGGGTTTTGTTTGTTGTAAAGAAGAGTGGGGAAAAAAGTACCTGAAATATCCTGCGATGTAGTTTACATGTAAACATTCCAATACATGTATAATGCCCAAGGTTAATATTTTTTAAATAAAAAATACATGCATTTATAACTACAGCACCAATTATATTATGTAAAAGCATTGGCCTGAAAGACTTACTTGTCTATTAAGTATAAAAATTAGTCTTTTCTTATTTTACAGTAACACTATATATTGCCAAATATTTGGATGCATGGTGCCCGTTAGCGGTGTAGATGAACACAACTGGTGACAATCAGGCTAGAAATGAACTAATACCTTAGAACTCCTTCAATGATATCAATCAACAGCTTAAAAGCAAAGTGTCAGGAGTTAATGAAAATACTGTCCATTTTTTAAAAAAAGTATTATGCAGCACGACCTATTAACTATAATTCAATCTAGCATGCCAATAATAATGACAATGTAACAGTTAGGGGGGGTGTATGTGTGACTGAATCGGGGCACATTTCTTTTACATTAGTACATTTTACTATTTCATAATAACGGTCATAACAAAGTATAATAAATTAAAAAAAATAATCTGGTAAATTATTTTTTAAAAATATTTATATACTGGTTCACTCTGCGAAAGATATTACAAAAACATAGTCTGGACCTACAGGGGTTAAAAAGACAAAACGAATAAATGTGATTTTTGACGATGAGTAAAAAAAACCGGAGAGCAAACTGCACACATGAGGTTGGCACAATTAGTCAATTATTAGAACATAAGACAGTTGCTATAGCCAACAAAATAAATAAAAAAAACTGCTTACATTAGTGAAAGAAAAAAATCATTACACAATAAAATATCATTCATTTTTAGAAATAAAAATGAGTTAGCCTTTATTTTAATGTTTTGCAAAAGACTATTTTAGCATCTTCATTCATATAAAGTAATGTATATAAAAAAAGATTAACATGACGTAAAAAAACAGTGATAAACACAACGCCAATATAAGTAGTACTACACCTACAACATCACAGGTATAATCATTAGATGACAATAAACAAATCATAAGATGACAATAAACAAATCATAAGATGACAATAAACAAATCATAAGATGACAATAAACAAATCATAAGATGACAATAAACAAATCATAAGATGACAATAAAGAAATCATGAAATAAAAAAATGAAAGAGTTATCAATCATGGGTCAAAGAGATTAGAAATAAAATTATTTCTGAATCTAATTGACTGGCATGGGTATTCAAATAGCTAAACATTTACCCAGTAAGGTAAGCATTTAAAAAATATATACATGTATATTTATAAAGAGATAAATTTTGGTCATATTACACTCTTTCCGAGCAGTAAAATTACAGAGTAACAAAAATGATTCAAGCAGAACAACAACAATGTCGCAGTAAAGCTTACCAAAAAAAATAATAATAATAAATGCAGAGAAAAACTCCTGCCTCAAAATAATTATAAATCACTGGTTGCAGAAAATAAAGAAATAGACATTTTTTTTAGAAATCTGAAAAGGCGCTGCACAAAAGTGGTCATCTCTAAAAATAGATCGATCAAGTTCCATATGCTGGTTGAAACCAACTCTAGGATCACAGAAAATAATTCACACCTCCAAACTATTTATTTTAGCTCTGCTAATGATAAATAAGAATCTATGTATCTAAATTTTAAAATGATAAAAAGCTATTAAATAATCTTAAAAATGGAGTAAACATTTAAAAAAATAATATCAATACAAAATGAGTACAAATTTATTTATATGTTTCTATACCCAAACAGTTATTGACTTTGAAAAATACTTTCATCTTATTATGATTTTCCTAAATCTTTCGTGGATTTATATTAAGATGTAATACATTGGATAAATTTTTTTTTCCACCTGACCTAAAGAGAAACTAATCAATGCCTAGGTCTCTCAAAGACAGCAGGTGTTCAAAACCATTTCATTAAAAAAGTTTCTTTTCACTTCTTCACCATGAAATATTGAGTGATCTTTCTTTGGTCTGATATGGGCTTGGTGGGTTCAGCTTTTCTTTTCAGTTCTGGTATCAAATAAAAAAAAATGTTGATGTCGTGAAAAAAAAAACTGAAAGATCAATCAACATATCAAAGAATTTTAAACGCGAGGGTTCAGAAACGGTATGCAACTTAAAAATAGTTCGATTATCTGCACACACACACGCACAAAACTAAAGACAGTACTATGACTTTCAAACATAGGTCCACTGGCAATTCCATTGCGGGGGGGGGGCCTTCCACAAAATATTTGAGAGAGAGGCCCACAAACCTTCAAGATTTCCCAGATTTTTAGGGCCCTCCTAATGTCTTCTAGAATTTACCTCCCCCCCCCCCCCCGCACCTCTACTGATCATCAATAAAGTCAATTAACCACCAAGAGATACTGACATCAACTATCAGCTCCACATAACAAAAAAAAAAACACCCACTATAATATTAACAATATCTTTGACTTATCTCACCTTCCATTCACTAACCCCCCATTACCTCACTTCGACTACTAATTATAAAAACACCCACTATCACTAGTTACAATTGTGCCATACTAAATATTGTGTCTTGTATGTGAGCCCCTCTGTTCTGTGATGTCTCTATATTATGAATTTAAAAAAAAAAAATTTACATTAAGGATTTTAGTAGTTACAGCAATTTTGAATTTCAAATGAATTACAACTTGATAGAAAAACAACAACAGCAACAACGCACCATTGGGACCTGTGTACTTTTGTGCCATTTCTGGATAACGAGTTGCAAACATGTGCTCAGGTACAGAGATCAAGAACGTCATATCTTCAACAGTAAGATAATCATCCAGATCTGTAGGTTACCACAAAATAAAAAAAACAACAACAAATACATGTAAAATATATGAGGGTAGTACGAGGTAGAATAGTTGTTTCTTCAATATAATATATTTGTATATCTTTTCTCTACGATATTAAACAACACATCTATAGGTATTAGTTATCTCCCATTGAAGGTATTGATGTATGCACTCGGGGCTTTGTGAGCCAGCTATTTATTTAATTAAAAAAAAATTTTGTTTGAATTCTAAAGTTAAAGTCTTTTTTTTTTTTTTAAATATTCATCCATGGTGGGGGAAAAAAAGCATTATTTTTAGAGAACATATTTCTACTTCTAAATAGCTACATCACGAAAATTGGATGTGATGAGGAGAACACATATTTAATGAGCATTAAAAATACTATGTTTTTGTGACATCATGTATTCTATTTGTCTTTGATGGTAAATACATGTATTTATATCTATAGTCTACGGCAGAAAATAAAAAAAAAATTGTATGTGTGCCAGACAGCGGATCATTCAATTTATATGATACATGTATAAAAAGGAAAACAATGATTTGGAACATGAACGATCGGGAATTCGAAAAGTTTCAGAAACGGATAAGATATTAGTTATTACTGTACCTAAGTTAGCATACAATAGATGCCAACCCCATCTGAGTATGCGCCACCTGAGGAGGACTGCCTCGGTTTACACCATTGAAGAAACACAACAATTCCTGTACATTTTGATAGGACTATCAATTTTGAGCAGAATTTCTTAAATAAGGCTAACTTGAATTGAGCACATCTAGGATAACATCCGAAAATTTAAAAAAAAATTAACACTATGCCTGTTTTTCCATAGCAAAATTCAACTGAGCTATCCCTGTTCTTCCAAAGTAGCTACAGTTCCAAAAAACACTTAAATAAGATTAGAAAACTGGGAAAGGGTCCCAGCAAGGAATCGACCAAGTAACTCTATTAAAAATTTTTTGTGACTATGCCTTTTCTTCCCATGGACTCTTCATGGACACACCCACTAATGAGATTACGTGATGTGTTATTGCCAGGTTTATTCAGTCTAAAAAATGTTATGAATGACATGACAGGCACCGAAATTGACCAATTATTTTTTTTTTTTTAAGAATAAATTAATTTAATTTTATTCTTCCTATCTATCAAAAGATTTTTATTCTTAAATTTACTTGACACTTGCCTGAAACTTTCCATTTGATTGTGTAACATTTTACACATTGATCTGTGTGTTTGTTGACAATGCTGAAATGAATTTCTTTTATTAAAAAATGTTTTGATTGCATTCTGGCTTAAGGAATAAAAACTTTTTTAATGTGATCTAATTTTTGGATGCTCTAAAGATTATAGAATGGTAGTTATTACAGTTTTTTCCTGTTTCCTGATGCAGAAATGAACAAAGTTTAATAAAAGTTCACATTTCTCCTAAAAATCTCTAACCATTCCTCGCTAATCTTTATAGCACCCTAATTTTTGGCACATAAAATATTTGTATGACAGAGGTTTATTAACATGACAACATTTCTTGCTTTTTGTTTTATCAACAAAAATTCCAACTAAAATACTATTTCTCTCAAAGTTACTTATACTAAATGTACTATAAAATTTAAGAAATAAGGGTTCAACTGAAAGTACTAAGCATATATTCAACCAACTTTAAAGGCTCCGCATACTGCAAGGGAACTGTGCCACATAATGATGATTTGATATATGCGGGTAAGAGATAATTCATTAGCTGCTGGGGAGTCAGCCTCATGATATTCTCCAAAATGGCAAAGAGCCTTGGGAAATCTGGCCAATGCATTTGGGTGCTGGGCTTAACATGGATTTGATCAGCCTCAAGATACTCCTTGATTACCTGCAAAAACAGAATTTTAACAGATTTTTTTTTTTTGAAGAAAAGCATTTCAATCTTTTGTGTATTACAGCCATTGATTTCTACATGTAAGGGAAATAATAAAAAAATTATGCTAAAACTTGGATTCTTAAACTTTATTGGTTTTAGAAGGTTGTTCAAGTAACAAATAGCACCCAGTAACTTATGATGTGAATGACAGTATTGCTATCCTGTATAATTCCTTGTTCATATTTTATATAAACAATACATGTACAAATATTGAGCATTATTTATCACAGAGCATTTTACAAGTAAGAACATGTAAATTAATTGATTTTGTGATAGAACAATTAAAATAAATTTGTTTTGTGTTACAACAGAATTTTTAATGCATTAAAATAAATTCATCTTGGGATATGTTAAAATAGCTTTGTCTATAACAGGAGATTTTTTAGAATAATGGAAGAAAAATCATGTACTTATAATCCTTCATAATGGAAAACTGAAATTTTTATAACATTACCAAAGAATAAAACAAAAATTTCAAGCTAACAAAACTTGGTCATAAACATTACTCATAAAGAATGCCCAGAAAAGAACTAATAATATTTCAATTAAAAAATATTAAGTTTAAACTTACTTCATTATTTGGAAAATTGCAATCAAATTGTAAAGCACTATTACGAATCTTCATTTCAGTTGTGAAGGGAGTAACTTGCTTCTCAAGACAATGATAGTGGCATGGGCAAATGACATTTCCTCCTTTGGGTATTTCCGTACAAGTCTGGACAGTCTGACAACAAGGACAACCTTGTTTTGAATGTAATTGTTTGGAGCCTGCGAGCAACAAATTTACAATCATAAATACATCAATTGATGTTCAATAAAATTTGGTCATTAAAGGAATAATCATAACTAATTTTAGAAGAGAGTTTTTAAAACAAAAGTTTTAAACTAAATAATCTAGTTTTTGCTGTACTTTCATTTTATGCCGATGATATTTATAATACATGTATTATTATTTCTTTACATTTATACACAAAATATTTTATATAAAACAGAATTTTTTTTTTTGCTTTTAGTTGAAGTGCTCATCAATTTAATCAATTTTTAACCCCTGGATTATATGACAAAAAAATTCAAATAATTGTAAAAAGTATTTAAATAATAAAAGGACTTCATAGGTAAGATTTTCAAAAGTGCAGTTTTTCTTTTTAAGTCCCCCAAAGGTTGAAATGTTTCTCTCTTAGATCTATTAATCACTAATGGGACAGTTTTTATAGTGACTTTCTGTCATCCCCACCACATATGATAGTGCAATGGCCATGGAAGAGCCAAGGAAGACATGGAGGGAACTTTCACCATAACCTGTAAAAATCCTGTTGTACTTACATAAGATCAAACATGGGATCGACAGTCCTATGCTTTACACGGCACAATCATCTGAATTAAGTATTTAGACCAGTCTATAGCTCTTGCAAATAATGTTTGTGATATCAATCAAACATTAACTATCCTTGAAAATTATTGCAGGTATGACGATCAACTTAGTTTACGCTCTACATAAGTATGTACATTAAAATATTATATATATATATATATATAAGCTTTTAATTAAAAAATTAAGTTTATTCTGTGCTTTTATCATATTTCTAACTTTCATCCAGATTGAGGTATGTTTTGATCATGCAAATAGGGAACAGGGGCTAAGAGATAATGTCATCCACAAAGAAATTTAAATCACATGCCTTCATGTTGACATCTGGTACAATGTTTGATTTTTACAGTCAGCATTTCCTGTTTTTTTAATTCCAGAGATGCCAGTTCATGGTTGGCTTTCCATAATTGTAATCTGTGAGAATAAAACAACATAGAAATAACTGTTAAAAATTAGAAAGACTAAAAATACCCCATAGAGCAAACAAAACAAAATGGCTATCCATTTTAAACAGAAGTAGTGTAAGATATTAAGTAAATTGATTGCCAAAATAAAAAAATTCTTAAAATTTGGACTGTTTCTTAACTAAAAATTGTTTTGTATTGAATAAGAAAGGCTAACTGTTTTTTTTAAATTAGTCATTATATTATTTTGCTCCGTGACTAAATTATGCCATTTAATTGCTTTTTTACTATATAATAAAAGAGTGTTCAAAAATATTTAATATTCTATCAGCTGAGGATTTCACTAAATAAGTTTACTACATGTTTGGATCTGAATAGATAAAAATTAAAATAAATAAAACTGAAGATGATAAATGTAATCAATTAGAATCTATTATTATTATTTACACATTATTCTAGCATTATGAAAGAGAACATTTTTTGAAGATAACAACAGAAATTAGTGATGGGTCAACTAACCCAAAACACAAAGGAAACAGTTCTTCAATGGATACCAGGACACACCAAAATAAATGGAAATGAGATTGCTGACCAATTGGCAAAATCTGGCAGCAAAGAAATGCAAGTAAATGTCCCTCTAAATGCAGAAGAAATGAAAAGCTGTATAAATGAACAAATCCAACAAAAATGGAAGAATAATCACCCAGATCATGACAAAAACGACCCCTATTATAATCTTCCCAGACAAGCTCAAAATATTATTTTCAGACTCAGAACTGGGCACAACAGACTAAAACAACACATGATCCGAAGGCTAGGCATTGGAAACAGTGAGACTGCCCAAGTGGGATGTCTCCAGAGAATGCAGAACATGTTCTCCAAACATGCCCTTTATATGACACAGCTCGCAACAGGTTCTGGCCACAGATGACCTCCTTCAATCAAAAACTTTATGGGAGCGAGACGGAACTGGATGCCACCGTGCAGTTCATCATAACTATAGGCCTGGTCATTTGAAATCCTCCATGAACATATATCGAGAACAAACAAGAAGAAGAAGTGATGGGTCAAGAAAAGAACAGTCACTGCATGAAGATAAAGGGACATAAGTGATGTCAGTGGGGTTAACAAATAGAACATACCAAAATTTCAAAAAAAACATTCATTAGAATTTAAATGTAAACTATAACCTTTTCAATCAATGAAAGCTGAATAAATCTAGCTTATTTTTTTTTTTTTAGATACTAACAGTATTTGGCATTTAAATAATTTTTTGTATGAGAGAGCAATCTGAAAACATGTAAACAAAAAATATGAAATGCAGATTTCTGTCCAGTTTGCAGAAAATTTGGCATGGTTTCTCAAAATGTGCTTATTGAGAAACGGGACAGAAAAATGTACCTGGTCAAAGCATCGTCAATGTGATTATTCTTAAACTCCTCCATAAGTTTCATAAATGTCTTCTCTCCAACATTGGGAACCCCATCTGTAAAATCTCCATGGTTCATCAGAGCGTAGGCCACCAAGTCTCGATGTGTCAGTTTGAGAGTGGTCAATATGTCATTCATTCGGTACCTCTCTGCAAATCTCTCCTAATAAGATATAAATTAGAGTATAATAAAATAAAATTAATTGTTTATAACTTCAGCATATTTTTTAAACCTTTTTTTTTAAATATAAAAAAAAAATTATAGTTTTAAAAAAAAAAGACAATTCATAAATTGTGATCTAGTGCAACTAATCCTAACAAAAAAATTAAAATACAAAGTAAAATCAATTTATTGATATTTGAAAAGTAAGAGATATCTTCCTAATAGTAATAAAAAAGAAATTGAAACAATGTTCTCCTCGCAAGGAAGGAATCATACAGCGAAGGCATAAAATGTATCAATGCAGAGTTATCTGTTTTTAATTGTTCAACTCAAAGTAGAACTAATCCTCTTTTTCAGAACAAGGTATAAAAACAGGTAAATTATCTGAGTCCTAAAAAGTTATCATGCGGAAGGGATGTTATCACCTGATTAAACCCACTTACATAGTTGGGCAAATTTTTGTAAGAGCCTTTTAACAGTTGCATATCTTCTAAAAGACTGCAGAGCTACCTTTTATCCTTTGGATTTAAATCTATGACCTACTCTATAATAAACAGGCTTTAAAATATAAGTCTGAATGACTTCCTCAAATTCAAATATATCATTAAACATAAATTAATTTGATCTCATCAAATTTTTGGAAGTAAAAAAAAAAATGAAACAATAAATGTTAGTGCTTAGCAATATAAGCAAAGAAAATTTCAATATAAGAAGTATAATAATTACCTGTTTCAAAGCAAATAATAAATAGGGTTCACAAAAAAAAAAAAGAAAGCAACATCCCACCAATAGTAATGGCAGATGAAAGACTCTTCATTTACCTTATGCTTCGAGAAAACACCCTTGTAAATAGTCAGACCTCCATAAACAAATGCATCACTATCATCCGTAATGACACCATCCACTATCTGTCAATTAATATGAATTTTTTTTTCTAGTGAAAGGAAAGTTCATTTTTGATTAGCATGCATCAATTAACTCTAACATAATTCAATTCATGTATAGATCCTAAACATAAGCAATGTAAACAGTATTCTTTTCACATTTAAAGCAACTGACACATTTAAGTCAACTGTACAGCATAATTCTTACGATGATTAAGTTTTCCTTAAACTGTGACAAAATATAAACAATAGTGGTTTACGTTTCTCCATGATTTTATTTGAAAAAAAGATAGCTAATTCATGTAATAGTTTGCACTGGTTATATAAGTAACACATTTTATTTCATTACCTTTTTTCTGTTGAGCTCAGCACAAAGCTTTTCTGCTTCTCCAGAACACTCTATAAAAGGTAAACCCATAGCGAGCAGAAGTTCCTTGTACTAAGAAAGTAATATTTGAAACAAAAAATAAATACTCTGGTATAATAAAATAATTTAGAACTAACTTTTAGTTTTATCTTCTAAAAAACAAACTTAAACATTTAATTAAAGGGTTTAGCACTGAAGCATCATTTTACTAGACTAAATTGATGAGCAATAACAAGCATACACATTAAATTTTAGTTGAGAAAGTATTTGAGTCATAAAAAAAAACACACTGTTCTTAATAGATATAACAGATTATCCTAAGAAAACTATAAACATGTATTATTAATTAAGCAAATGATGACATTAGTTACCTGCTGACAGGATTGGTAGAAGAAATCTCTGTTTTTCTTGTGTCTTTTCAATGGAGGAGGTATTGGTCCATCCATTACAAATATGAGAGAAATTCCAAGGGACAAAAGTTTTAAAGTTTTGAAGAATATTCCTCTGTGAAATGATATGTAAACATAATTAATGAAATAACTAATTAAAACAATAAGATGACAAGAAAATAAAAAAGATCATGTGCCTTATACTTGGTTAAATGTAACTTTTTAAAACGATATTATTGAGGACGAGATTTTGCTATATTACTATTGAATCGGTACTGAAGCCATAGTTAGCACTGTTCAAATGGCTAAGCATTAGTGTTTAATATGCCATTAGAAAGGGAGAAAGAACAACTTGTGAAAAGATAATGAACATTCCTCTGAGTTTAGGTCTGGTTTTTTTTTTTGTGGCCATTTTTTAAAACTAGTTTGGCGCCATGCTAAAGGCATCAGAATAAAACATCATTTGTCAACTGTCTTGTTATATGCTTATTTATAATTTTTGTAATAGATATGTAATATCTCAGCATTTTTTTTTCTATCTCTAAATTACAATGATACAAAGCAAAGAGTTTTATTGCAGATCAACAAATTCAGCTTGTTATAAAATGGTTTGTATGAGTATCAATAAACTGTAATTTATTTGTAAAAGGGAAAAATTGATTTTTTTGCTGATTTCTTGATATACAGAACAAAGAATTCTGTGCAGATCAGTCTTTTTTAATTTGATCAATAAAGCATAATTCGGTAGATAATATGAAAATTACCCCCCTTTGTACAATGCTGTAGATTTCATTACTACCCTCAGTAACTAAGGATTAATATGTTTTGTCAAAAAAAAAAAAATGACATGTTGACTAAAATACACAGGTATAATAATTGTAGTGGCTGTTCTGAAGTGATGAATATGAGTACAAGTAAAAGAATGTGAGAAATCTTTTTTTTTTTTTTACAGAAGCGAAACAAACAAGGAAAAAAATAATATTTATCATATCAGATTTTAGAGCCCTGACCACTCATGCTGAAACATAATCACAGTTGCTAGGGCCCAAGTAAGTGATGAGGAGTTGGGGGGGGGGGGATGGAAACAGCATACTGAGTATGTTATGAAGCACATAAAAGACATTAGAGTGGAGATCAAATTAATCCTTATCATTGTTATTATGTTTGTTGTTATGGTTATTGGACTTTAGTTATTTTCCCCCAGAGCCCAAGATAAGTGTTAATTAATTTATATTAAACAGTGCCAGCAATTTTTTCAAGGAATCTTGAAAGAAATATTTCAATGTCTTTACGGTTTTACTAACTGCAGTATCTCAAGAATTAATGAAAGTGATGTTACTAGCTCAAATCAATCTTTACTTAAAGACCTCTGAGCAGTGCACTATAGACTTAGTATTAGCCATGGGCATATTAATTTGCATTTGTTGTTGTTTTTACCTGTAGCATAAATAGCGTTCTGAAACGCCTGCAGATGTACACTGCATTTGCACTATCCAAGCACTTAGGTCAACGGCTAATATTTTCCCTTCGCATTCAGCTAAGCTAACATTTTTTTTAACCGGACTCAGGAGAGACCAAAGCCCCACTACGCCCATAATTGTAGTTAAAGTTCAGTTAAAATGCGAAATAGTGGGGAATAGCCACCATTAAATTATTTATGCTAAACGCCGCGGTCTCGGAAACGAAGAAAGTTGAGAAACCGAAAGTAGTTATTGTATATTTACATGTAGAAATAATCATGTTGAGAAGTAAAACCATAAGAGTAAAACTATTTAATATTATAGGAATAAGCTAAATATTTAATATCAATGAGTGTTTTAACGTAAGCAATTATAATTGAATGAAATTCAAATAGTATACTTTTATACTTTGTTTAGTTAGCTAGCGGGTTTTTTGTACATTGTTTCTAGACAAGCATAGATATGCAGGTAAATCAGCAAATGTCAAGCATGCGCATAGAGGAACATGTTTTTATCCGTTTAGTTTGTTGATACTGAGCAACAGTTTTACTGAAGTAACCGGCGAAACGTTTTTTTTTACTTTCTTTTTATGTATCATCAGGTTGTTAACCTTTCAGTTTAAAAGACACAATTTAGGTATAATTTAAAAAGTCGTAAACAATAACCAAATAATTTTATTTTGAAAAATAGAGAAAATATTAAAGATGTTACCGTAGTTTACATGTAGTTTTTTTTAGAGGAAAAGTATCAACAATAATTACAATATTATCAAAATCATTTCTGCATCTAAAATGTGAGGCTTAAGGTATTATTTTTAATTAGGAGAGTCTTAAACTTATAACTATTAGTTTCGTCGGTTATGAACCTTTTAACTAATAATGAGGAACAGGTTATGTTCCTGTCAACTCTGATGTGAACTTTACACTCACTCTTAAAAGTAAAATGGCTAAACTATCCAAGACTAATGATACAATGATAGAATAGCCTGTCATTATTAAAAACAATTAAATAGATACTAGTTTGACCCTTGACAGTTTGTGATACAAATATGTGTTTTAAAAGTTAATAAAAGCTTAGACTTTGACTTATTATTCTTTTAAGATTTAATAAATGTAATGAGTAATAACTTAAATAAGCAATAACAAAAATAAGACAGTTAGATAAAATATTACAAATAATGAGCTTAAAGCAGGCTTAAGAGGAATGGGGGTTCAGCATTTTAGTGACCTGGAGTTGCATTGGAAAAAAATTGAAAGAATATGATGTATTTTCTACTGGGTTGTTTTATCCTTAGACACCTTAGTCTTTTTAGTATAGACTGTAGGCACTGTGCCAAGGTTAGGTGGTTCTGAAAGTCTAAAATAGAACGTTTCCTAACAAAAAAAATTAGTATTAATATTTATATATTTTTTATTTTGTAGTTAATCATACATTTTATAACATAAGTAATTTTATGTATTTTTAAACCATACAATTAGAAGATATAAGCTTTCTATCTTTTTTTGTTTTGAAATCAAGAAAAAAATCCTCAAATATTTTCCTTATTAGTTTATTTTCAGTTGATAGTAGTGCCAGGAATGATATTTGGACTAGTATCATCGTTAAAGGCAAGTCTTTTTTTTATAAAAAATTATTTAAGATTAAAGAAGACAGTTATGTACATTGGCGCCATGCCAATATAAATAGAGAGAAATTTTTAAAGCAGCATTAAAATTTGCAAAACTGGCAATCAGCTCACTGTCTATTAACTGCATAATCTTCACTGTCATCAAACATTTGAGGAAAAAAAAAGACAAATTGGTACTTTAATCTTTGAGGTCTGATTGATATGCCTACTCCCCTGTCACCAGTAACGACCCATTGTCGCCATTCAACCATAAAACAATACACAACATAGTATTATTGCCTTTGTTTTATTAGCCAATAGTTCCATGCTTGACAGAGATCTTTTAAGATGAAAGTGAAACTATAAAATATTTTATTATCTGCGCTATGTTTTTCTATCCTACTATTTAGTTTTTTTGTGATAACATTAAACTTTTTAAATATGGAAATTATACCTAGCAATCAAATTTAAAATAGGATCAGTTATGTCCGTAACTTTACTTATGTTGTGTTGTTTTATATAATCTGTGAGATCTTCTGCCTTTCTTTTCAATGTTTTAATATGTCCTTATTTATCATGAAAGTGTTTTATGATACTTTAGGACAGTTTTATAATATTGCACAACTCAATTCCTGACTTCTATAAGACTGTCTAAATTTGTTTGAAAACAAAGCTACTGTTGCATCAGTTTGAGCAGACCACATTGTTTCTGATAAACTGTGTGGAACTAATGAGGGTTTTTTTCCTGTTTAAAGCATTCTTTAAGAGTTGACCATCTATAATAGTCTACATGGTGAAGCGTAAAAAAAATAATAAACCAACTGTATATTACCAAAATTGTTTCCTACTGAAGTTTACATTGTGGGCAAGACATGGAACTCAACATGCTAAATGATTAATCTCTTTGAATAAATGCCACTCATTTACTGTCATAGTCACATAGCCTAGGTGTGATCTGCCACTATTTGTGTCTATTTTATAAAGTTCAAGTACTAACAAGATTATATATCTAGTTCCACCATTTTGCTCATTTGGAATAAATTGAAGAAACCACTCAACTAAATTTCCTTTTTAATTGAGAACTTAAAAAATTTACAGCTGAGAGCTGATCAAAATGACAATTCAGGGAGCTAAGCTGATTCTAAAATTTAGCATTTTTTACATAAATATTCAACCCTAATATATAAATAAATTCATCTCATTTATTTTGTTAAAATGTATGAAACATTCAATTTCCTTTGATTTCATATTTTTTAAACACATCACCCAGTGCCCATGACAACCTTTAGAGGGCCCTGATAATTGAAAAAAATAAAATGTAATTTTTAACATATCGTGTAAAAATGAAAAAATTAATACAATGTCCATGGCCAAAAAAAAAAGCAGTTAGGTTTTATTAAATTTTATTGCTAAGTAATTTATATTTTGTATTATATTACAATAAGTTGTTTTATGAAATATTTTTCATTTTGACCATTTAAATAGTAAGCTCATTAAAATGTAGCGCCAATGTCTCAACTGTTGTCAGTATATAATAAATCAATATGTCATAAATCACCTTATCTCTTCATTTCATTTTATTTTGCATCATCAAACAGGTGTACTGACATAAGCAGCCAAAGTAAGATCTACTTCATTGCATTCTGAAGCCTACTTTCCAATCACTATACCTTGTTGCACTCCATTATCGCTTTAAATCTTCACTATGGCCAAACAGGTAACACAAAAAACTTTTGATGATGTGGTCTTGGAAAATATCTCAGAATTTGAAATGGATGCAGAAGAAGCAGTTCAAGATGCTGTCAAACAATTTGAATCTCAGGTACACTTCTGAGCTAATAAGTTTTAAATAGTTACAAATGTGACAAATCTATTAATTATTCATTGATCTCACTTTTATATTTAAAATCAAAACTTCAGTTGCGAAAAATTCACCAGATACAGAAAAATAAATGTAATATCAATACTTTGTTGTTTTTGATGATATGATATTTCTTCTGAGAAAATAATAAAAAAATATTGTCATGCTGCAAAATTTAAATTGAATAGTTGCTGCATTTATTTTGGATAAAATTGTTCAATGACACCTAATTTACTTCTTAAAATCTCAGTTATAATTATTTATTTCATTTGATTGTTCTGCAACCAACAGAAACTAAGCCTCTAAAAATTTCTGCCTAGGAACAAATATCACACTGAATTATTTCTTTTTTGTATTGTATATCTTCTAGGGTGTTATCTTAAGCAATATTGTGATAGATCCATCCTTGTATTCTAATGGTAAAGGAGGAGAGGCACAAGAGCACCCAGTTGTGTCGGCTGTTAAAAAGCTCTCAGCATCTCTGAATGAAAATAATCACTGTGAAATCATCAGCAGTCTAGTTGCGATCCAGGCAGAATGTGACACTGATTTAGCTAGGCGTTGCCTGGCCGGTTCTAATGGAGCATATTCTGCACTGTTACAGGCGTTGACTTTATACAAGGATGTTCCAGATAAACTGGCCATTGTGTTATCTTCTTTTTGTTCCCTAGTCAATGGACAGCCAGATTTAATAGATCCAGAAGGGAAAGACTTGTTGATTTTTTTACTGAAACATTACAAAGACAACACACAGATTTTAGAACTTTCCATCCGGGCCATCAGACTGAACTGTGTCAAACATGAAGGCAACAGACAGGATTTTATAGAACGTGATCTGATCACACTCTTGACAGAGTTTCTAAGTCTTCACAAATCTTCTGGAGCCCTTATCAAAGAAATAGCTATTATCCTTAGAACTCTGACTTTGGATGATGATGTCAGGGTTCCCTTTGGAAAAGGTCATGAAAATGCCAAGACCATAGTCACTGAGGGTGAAGCTCTTAAAGCCATTCTGCAGCTGTGCGAAGGTATGTAGCTTTTAAATATTACTATTATCTTTTGGTTATATTAAGTAGTAACTAATTTTGTATTTTTTTATTTTTTTATAATGATGATTATTGGTAAAATATGTTCAAATGAAACATTTTGCTCATAAAAAAAATACTCAAGAAAACAAAAGTTTAACATTGATATTATGATGTTTATCAATATTTCCATTATATAGTGTAGTGTTATTTTTTTGTTTTTGCTTAAACGGCAGTAGAGCACTATTAAGCACTTGCTCTTAGTGTTCAGTGAAGCAAATTTGGGAACCAAACTAATCTATGCTAGCCATAAACGACATAAATCAAATAGTTACACCTTTTATATAATCAGTTGCATGTAAATGTTATATTTTTTATAATTTAACCCCTTCAGAACACATCAGCAACCCTTCTGTTTTGGCTGAGCTCTTCTTAGCTCTTGGATGTCTTGCTGTCAGAGATGAGTTTTGTCATGAGGTTTTGGTCAGAGGTGGAGTTCGCTTCATCATCAATGCATTCCAGAGTGCTATTGGTGACAAAGTATGTTGACGCAGGAATACACAGCTTGATAGAGATATCATAGCATATTACATAATGATTGTCAGTTAAGAGTTACATTCTTTCACAGATGTTTTCTGTAACTATAATTAGCTTTTGGGTAAAAAAAATAAATGTTCTTAAATAAGTAAATATTAATGACTTAAAATGTCAGATAAAATTTTTTACTGTTTTATATAGATTTTAATTTTTTCTTGTCAGCAATGCTTTTAAAATTTTTTTTTTATTTAATCATTTATCAGTCTCTCATGAACTGTAAATATTTCCTTTTAAAGCCTATAAAGACAGTTGAGGTTAGAATTTTCCTGTTTCTGTAGCCACATCTACCCTGTTGGATTTTGTGACTTGTACAATGCCAGCTGTATTTACTTTCCCCATCAAATTTTAAGTACCCATTTTAAAGCTGATCAGACCCAAGAAATGTCACAGTACTCTCTGGGGCTTAAACTCGGGTTTTTCCGGTTAGCAATGTAGCACTCTACCACACTGCCATGATAGTCATTTACTACCTTTTCAATTAATTACATTATCACAAATTTACAATTTATTAGCATTGATGGAATTAATGTATATGTCTCAGCATATCAATGGGAAAATTTTAAAAAATCAGGCAGAACAGGAGTTGAATACTTAGACCAAGATGTACAACCTTTTCATATCTGATGGCAGCATTGAACATTTGTCTAGTTATGGCGGTAGCCAGACTGGTTTTTATCTTATTATAAAGAAATGTATATTTTTTCACAGCATCCATTTCCCTCTCCTTACAGCTGCAGGTTGGACACCCTTGACTTTGACTAATATCATTTTATAAGAATTATTATTGTCTATAATTTGTAATATGGTAGGGTGAGTCTCTAGACAAAGCCGTTGAGGGTCCCAAGCTGGGATATTTAGTGGCCCTAGTCAAAGTACCATTTATAATGGTATATATAATTCTTTATAATCAGATTTAACAGGAATTAACAACCTAACAGGACCCCCCCCTCCCCAAGGTTGTCTAATCTGCCTATAAATGAGAATGGCTCCGCCTTAGATCCATAATATGGTTTTAGGGAAGTAGTAAAACATGTTTGTTAATGTATTAACAACGATATATTTTCAGACCATTGTCCGTCAGGCTCTTACTGTGCTCAAGGTTCTGGCTGGTAATGATGAGGTCAAACACGAAATCGCAAAGTTGGGAGGTGTGGAACTTGCAGTCAAGGCCATGATTACACACCCCAAGAGTGCTCCCATTGCAGAAGCTGTCTGTAAAGTCTTAACAGCTATAACTCTTCGGAACACAGAAAACTGCCATAAAGTAGTTGAATGTGAAGGTCATCAGCACATAATACAAGCCATGAAACTGCATCCAGGTGATGTTGGTGTACAGGTGAATGCTGATTTTTTTACATTTTTGTAAATACAAAAAGACTTTTTTTGTATTTTTGTATGTTGAAGTCCTTATCGGCATGAAGTGTCTCTTTGAAAATTATATAAAAATTTAATATGATTTTCCTTAACTCAGTTTATAAATAAAATAACAGCACTGCATTCTGGAGCATACTAAAAAAATATGCCTTATAATATTAGGCATATTGTTACCAAACTATTAAATACAGAATGTACATGTGATTTTTCCTTATAAATAGACATTTCTATTGTTGTTAAAACTGCAATTTAAATTACTTATGTTTAAATTAAATTAAATTGATTTTAAGTTCTATAATAACTTTATTTTATTTTAACATATTGGCTTTCTGATTTTTAGAAAAATGCTTGCATGACACTGAGGAACATAGTCTCCAGATCCAAGGAACTGAGTGAGAATATTTTATCTCTAGGGGCTGAAATTTTACTTAATGAAGCAATGAACTGCCATGTGGATGTATATGACGAGGCAAAAGCAGCCCTCAGAGATCTTGGCTGCAAAGTTGAGCTTAAAGAACTTTGGAAAGGAGAAAGGGGAACTTTGCAGTAATCATATAGAATATAGTTAACGAAATTTTTACATGATATTATTGATTTGGATCATCTTGAAAATCAAATTATTAAAATAATCGATCATCACCCTTGTTTGTCTCTTGTAATTTACAAATACAGGAAAAGTTACAAATAAAAACAACTTTATCAATTAACTCTGCGAACAAATACAGTGTATATAAATGTTTATTAATTATATATTTTTTTTTTTTTACTGGATTTATTAAAGTTTTAAAAAATATACTTTTCCTTTTTAGCATTATTCTTAGGTAGAGAAATCTGACAGAATGGCAGATTTTTTAAATCCAATTAAAGTTTAAATTGGTCAGTCTTAAAACAGTATTGTTCGTTGCCCACATGTACGTACGTCATGGCTGATAAAATTAGCTCACTGGTACAATGTATCCATTGCTTCTTATCTGACTGCTCCTCACTTAAATATGGATGTTGAAGTAAAGTTCCTTTAGCCTTAACGGGCCATCGGGGCGGATGAAGTTTAGAATTTATTTGTTTCTATAACCTTGGCACAAGAAGGGGTTATGTGGTTAACAAATTGCTCCTGGAAAAAATTCCATGATTATCACCGAGGATCAAACCCAGGACTCACAAGTCTACAGTCTACACCATTCTGCCATCTATCCCACCTAATATGGATATTGAAGGTGAAAATATACAATGTGTTAGACTATATCTGTTGTAAAGTACAAATTTAATCCCCTCAGATAAGATGGTTTAAACCCTTTTACTGTCAGGTTATATACATTGGGATTATGAGGGAGAGACATTAACTCCCTTTATAATGTCCAATATAAATTTAATACTCCCCCTCTTCAACCCCTCTACAGCTAAGATGTTGAGAAATGATTAAGATTAAACCCACTTAAGAAGGGGATAATAACATTGCAAAATGATAGCCATTAAGATCGAATGAAATATTTTTGGACTAAAATTATTATTTTTTAATCTTATAATGAGCATCCTTTCCATGTACATGTATCAGCAATTTTATCAAAATGGTTTTAAAAAAAGGCTTTTTAATTGATCAAAATATATAAAAATACTGTTTGAAAGCAACAGGCACCTTTTTCACCCACCCACCCATCGTGGGATGGATGGCCGAGTGGTATAGATACTCGACTGTTGACCTGAGAGTTCTGGGTTCGATCCTCGGTTAGACCCATGGAATTTTTCCAGGTGATAATTTGGTTCAAAGTCATCCCACCCAGCTTTAAATGGGTACCTGACTTAAGTTGGGGAAGTAAAGGCGGCTGGGCATCTGCCCCGATAGCTCACTAGGGCTAAGGGAACTTTTTTACCCAAGGCTTGGGGCCCCTGACAAGTGTTCATGTTGTCTCCTCTTCGCAGAGGCCCTGATCACAGTTTTACTTGAAATATAACATCTTTAAAATGTATCACTTGGATGATGAAATCTCTTAGATCCTATGGGACGGGTTTAATGGTGCCCCTTCTTTCATCCCCACATCAGCCGATAGTGCACTGGCCATTGAGCACCGTGGGAGAGATGGGGTGGGGGGTTGACATTTATCATGAAATCTTTCTTTAAAAAACGATAAATCTAAGAGCATTAATTTCTCAGCATATTTTAAGATGACAAAGTGACAGAAACCTCTAGTAGCATTTGGCTCACAAGTAAAGTTTACATTCTGTTATTTGTTTTCATCCTGTGATTTATTCTATTAAAAATAGAATTAAAAGCAGACACTTATGAAATAAAGCAAAAAAATTTTATTGAGCAGTTTTAAATGAACAAATTTTATGCAACTTGCATAGAAGTGTTTAGGACTTTGTCCTTTGTTAATTATTAAGTACATAATACTATACAAAAAAAAAACCCCAGTAATAATGAGAGCATAAGCAAAAAGTAGCTAATGGGACTCTTCGTTTTATTTCTACTGTGTAATACATGGTTCGTTTTATTTCTACTGTGTAATACATGGACAGTATATATATGCTATTAAAAAAAATGCTAAGATATCACAAACATTATTTTTCATAGATGCTAAACATTTTATATAGGTTGAAACAAAATGTTTACGCATTACTCGAAATGTTCAGGGCTTAATTCCTTTGTTCATGATCATGTAAACGGTACAATAAATAATAATAATTAGAGCACAAGACAAAAGTAGTGAATGTCAATCTAGTTCATAAAATATTAAAATCACAGGTAGTAAATAGTAGGCATAACAAACAGTCACATATTTATGTATCATTCTTGAAGTATCAAAAAAAATGTCTATTTGATCTATTTTCTTTTTGTTGGATTACATGTTGTGGGCTCTTTAAAAATAAATAATTTAATAGGTACTTTAGGTAACAAAGATAACAGAAAAAATGACAAACCCACAATGGGCTGCGAATGTTCAGAGGGCGTGAAAATCTAAAGCAGCAAACTATAAATTTACAAGTCACGGATTTCATTGAAAAAATTGAAAAATCACCGAAAGCAAAGCTTGAAAAAAAATAAAATAAATTATCATTCTAACAGTAACAGCAATCTATTACAAAACATGTTAACATTTTAGTACTGGTGTAAATAATATTAAAGTTAAAATGACACCTTTCATATGTACGATTAAAAAAATATATTTAAAAACATGATTTCATGCAGAAATGATATCCTTTTGATAACTATAAATGTTATGCAGAAACAACAGCTTTGTTCTGATCACTTAAATCTGTCAGTCTAGGTTTTAACAGGTTAGTGGATTCATTTTAAATCATCTATAATTAACTCAATACAATAAAAGCATTTTCTTCTGTTTATATATTGTATACAGACAATATATCTTTTAAATTTAGCATGTTAAAAATGTCAGTTAAAAAATAAATAACCTTCATAGTTTTCTCTGTAAAAAAAAACATTATCATACATACATGTTAATTTGGAAGAACCATGTACATGTATATTGCTGTTTACGTTGAATCTGTTGATTTTTTATTAAATTTAAAAAACCGCCTCATAAATTCAAGCTTTTGTAAAATCGTGACAATGTGTTCATAACTTGACGAGAGTTGACAAGTCCTATAGCAGCTAGTAAGATAACATAAGCTAACATAAGGAGAGGAAACCTGTACTCCTGTAACCATGTTAATGCTGTCTGTGACTGCAGAGTTCTAGAACTTAAAGTAAAATATAAAAAAAAAAACAAGTTAAAGTGAAGTAAAGTAAAATAAATAATTTTTTGTACTATAATTCATAAAAGTTATAAAATTGTGCTAACTTACACAGGAGGCATAGTGTCTTGTCGATATATTAGCAAGTACTTAACACGTATAACATCATCATTCTGAACAACATAGTATTTTTCTGGTACAGCATCCGTTGCACGAGATGCATGGGCTCTCTGCTTTTGTTCTGTGATGGATCCTAAAAAAAATCAGTTTTAATATGAGATACATGTATTAGGATGACAAAAGATAAGCCTGTCAGGACAGTGAAAGTAGATCGGGACTGATGCTTAATACCTGCTGTGTGTAGAGTTAGATGTTACATAATTAAACGGGTGGGGAAGATGAAGGAGGGGAGAAGGAGACGATTTTGTTAGTTTTAGCAGATGAGGTTAGATGCAGGGCACTACAGAAAGATGGGGGGGGGGGACGGAGAGTTAGTTTTGTTAAGTTTGGAGGAGGTTGTGAATCAGGAATAAACGAAAAAGTTCATGTTTGAATCATATTAATTTTTGTGTTTTATTGGAAGTGTTTGTGAGATTTAGTTATTGTGTATAGTGGTGAGAGATTAAATAACAGACCACTAGCCATACTGACAATGCCATGAAAAGTATGAACAATAAACAAAGCTTTACAGATTCATTTTCTACCTTTTTTAATCTGACATTTAACACTTGCATCATCAATCATCTCACACACTGCAACACAGGACAATTGGGCGCCAACACAACTATTTCTCCAGCCTTCTCCATTAGGACTGTATATCAATGAGACTGAGAGCTCACTGGATAAATAGGTCCCTTCACCAAACAACCCCACCTAATGATGACAAAATCAAGTGATTAACAATAACATACATACTAATAATCCAGGAAAATGGTAAATCAAATAAACAAAAGAACATTTCAAAAATGGATAAAGTAATAAAATAATTTTTTCTTATTTGCATGTTTTTTTTTAACTTATGTGCTTATAAAATCTCCATGCTGTCAAAAAATGGTGTTGGTTTTGATTTTTTTTTTAAAAATGTAGGCTTACTTTATTTAAGTAAGAATTGAGTCCATTATGAAGAATAGAATAAAAGTTATCAAAACGGCTTCCGTGGTATGCATAGAAAATTTTTCTAGAACCTTTTAATAGCTCAAATTTCTTTTCTCTCTCAGCACTGTGGACAACTTCAAAAATGAAATCAGGTTGTGACGTGTCCATCACCTGTCCAGTGAGATCCTTAATGTTTTTGAACTGTAGGAAAGTTTAAATAAATAAACAAACAATGTAAACAAATAACATAAAAATTGATGGAAATCATTCATGGAATTATTAAATAAACTTGCCAGTTAAATAACTATGGTGAAATAGTATTTTATGGGATTATTTGGAAACATCCCTAAATATCAGCTAAAATCAAAGAACCTGATTTAAGACATACAGGATTGTGAAATTTTTCTCTATGGCATTTATTTTAATCAACAGAAACAGTCCACAAAGTATGGTCTGACCATTTGATCTGGCCAGCAACCAAAACTGTTTATATTTACATTCAATTTGTATTCTATCAAATTTAAGAAACCACAGTGGCCTATGATTTAAAAAGTTTGCCCACCCCTGAGTTATATGCTAGTTTGCTAACAATTATATGTTTTAATATATTGCATACTTACACAGATATTTTTATCACAGAGTTTCAGAGAAAATTTTTTAGTTTCCAGCACCCAGGTTAGAAGATCTTTGCAATCTTTTGACAGTGCTTTTTCATAGATGGAATTAGTTGACAACGCAGGAACTCTTGAAATGGTATCCCTCTGATAGAATGATATTTGTTCAAAAACTTAAAATTTTTTTAATCTCAAGGTAAATTATTTTTAATACCCAGCTATGGCAATGATGAATTTGCTCTTATTGAACTTTTGGCCAATTAGGATCGAAACTGAAAAGGTACACTGAATTGCCAAGATGGGTCTCTTGTGGCAATGAGTACATTTCACTATTATGGTGTTAAAACATATAGTTGAAATTTACTATATAAAAATGTAGCATTGTGTGTTTTTTAATCTTACAAAAAAACAACAAAGTAATCTCCAAGTTAACATGAACTCAAACGTTTACATCATTTGACAAAACAGGTCACCAGGTGCCAGGTGATCTGAATGACTTTGATTAAATTGTATGATAAATGCTAATCATAAGTTAATAACAACTAATCTAGCTTTCACTGTGATTATGAACATACCAAAGCAAACATATTTTTATCCTCTTCTGTCTCTGAGCTGTAATTTAATGGAAATGGATGAAGAATAGATGCAAATCTATAGCTTTTGGCAGCTGCAACAAATAAACTCCACATTAAGTCACAACCATATAAATCATTTTTTATCAAAGCAGATAAGTCAGGCCGAAGTTTGATATCTGAAGAGCTTTTGGTTGGAACATGAGAGTCAAGGCGAGCTTGTTCATCTTCCGAAGAACTTTTCATTTTGGTGCCTACTATGTCTTAACCAAACTAACTTAAATTATGAATTGGTGTTGTTGAAATAATCAATAAGCTTTTTCTCTGTTGGTCATCTTAGACACATGGTACTTAAGCATTTTTAGTAGGCCTATTCTGGGAAAAAAAAAAGACTGCATAAAAACATTATTTTACAAAGCATAAATTTAGCAGAGAGAAAAGTTATAGAGCCTGATCCATGTGTTAAACATATATTATAACATAAAGTGGTACCTTGACATACGAGTGCCCTAAAATATGAGATTTTTTAGATACGAGTGGGTCGGCTGGCTGAACATGAACCAATTTAATCGTGCCTTTCAAATTAATTATATTTTTTTTCGTTATAAACAAAACGCATTAAAGATCATACAATGTGGTATTATTAAAAATCTTTTTGGTTATTATAAAGTAGGCACTTGTTACTCGACCCACTAGAGGGTCGACTACTAGCATATGTACGGTCGACCCGTTAATTTTTTTCCGGGGATTTTCGCGCAAATTGATATCTATCTCTACCCCTAACCCTATCCCTAATCCTGAAAAAAAAAATTCTGAAAAAAAAAATTTATATATGTCATGTTCCTTATACCCTAATATAATGGTCACTAGTGGGTCGAGTAACAAGTGCGTATAAAGTATCCGGGAGAAAAATAAAACGTTTGCTAAAAAAAAAGTAGTTACCAAATCCGATAATTCTACGTGTTTGTAAACACAGTTTCATAATTTATTTCCGGTTTTATTTGGAGTACAAAACGTCAAAAAACTAGTAATGGAAAAAAGATGCGAATTTTTTTCTTTTTCACTTTTTTTGTTATGAATGTATTTATTAAAAGACATCAAGGAGCTAACAGAAGACCATGAAAATTAACAAGAATAATAAGCTACTATTACTTAATTTTTAAAAAAAACATATTCCAAATTCCATTTACTAAAACTATTAAACAAAAACTTAATTTAACTAAAGCTGCTAACGGCCGGTTAGCTCAGTTGGTTAGAGCGTCGTGCTAATAACGCGAATGTCGTGGGTTCGATCCCCATACTGGCCAATAAATGTTTTCTCATTTCCTTTTTTTTTCAATATTATATATATTGTTTTTATTTGATGACACAAATTTTACGAACAATTCGTTACATGAATTCGTTGCATTCAAAGACAGAACTCAAAAGTCAACAAAATTAAAGTTTTTGTAAAGTCTTCAAATTTTAGATCGCAGTTTGTTTTGCCGTATTGCTGGTACAACCGTTCTGTGAGTTAGATTAGTCATATCTGGCCATCTGCAATAAGAATGTAGACAAGCTGAACTCTTGTTATGGGCTTGTAAAGTTTTGTCTGACAGAGCGAGTAGGCGGGGGAGGGTCAGAGGTGACTGGAACCCACATTTGCCTGGTTATTTTTTTTTATGCATCCATTTAATCAGCAGTTATTCATGTGAAAACATAGAAAGTGTGCCTGAAGAATTCGTATGCGTTGTGTGTATGTGTTTGGGCGTGCGCGCGTGTTCCAAGCCACTGAAAAATCTAATTAAGTTGTTGCCTCTTTGGCAATTTCTTTCCCCCACGAGAACATCTTTTCATCTTCAGACGCGGGTGTGATAAAAACGTGTGCCACCAATGCCAGAGGCGGATACTCCACTTACAAGTGATTAGTGGGCACGTCACTAAAACAATCTACCGGTGAGGGATCTGTAGCCAATAATGTGCCACGTTTTGTGACTAAACGCTGTCAGTGAATTCAGTTTTTCTTCTTCTTTTTATGAGGTTTGGAGGAGACAGCAAACGAAAATCAAAGAAGATATTGACGAAAAGGGGGGGGGGGAGAGGGTAGGGAAGTGAGAAAGAGGAAAAAAGAAAGTGGAGAGGCAAAAAATAAAGTCGAATAGAAATAGAAAGAAAGATAAATAAAGGTTGGGGCAGCGGCGTAGCGTGGGTATCGGCCGCCCAGGGCGGAAGACGATTTTGCCGCCCTCTCATTTAGGTATTTCAATTTAATCTATACATTTTTGCCGCCCCCCTAAAATGTAATAAAAAGTGCCGCCCGGTGTGGACCGCACCCACCGCCCCCCTATGTACGCCACTGGGTTGGGGCCAGTCGGGGTTGGGGGCGGGCTTAACAGAAATGGAAAAGGGGGGGGGGGAAGGGAGATAGCTTAAATCGTTACAAATATATATTTACCCCCCCCCCTTCCCATTTCCCCTATTTTTTTTTTACAAACACAAACAATTTCTAGAAGGGAAAAAAAAAGGAAATAGGAGTGGCGATTTTAGTTTGAACGTTTCTTTGGGGGAGAGGAGCAGGGGGCGGGGCAGGGGGGGGGGGCAGCGGCCCCCCCTAAAACATTTAATTTCCAGTCTGCCCCCCCCCTAAAATTTTAACTTTGTTTAACTTTTTCACCTTTGTATATTCATTTTAGTTTGTATGCATCATTTTCTTTTTCATAATTCATTTGATTTAATTCTTAAATGTAATATTTGAAAAAAATTATAATTAATTTACATTTTACAATAATCACATTATTGAGAGTTGTTGTGGCATATTTTAAAACTAGTTGCAAGTACCCGGGCAGAGCCCGGGTTTAAAATAAGGTTTTCTGTTTATTTAAGAAGCGTAATTTGACGTTTAATTAAGATTTAAAATAAGACGCGTAAAAAAAGGGTTTATTTGCATGCAATAAAAGGGTACATTTATCTTAAAGCAATGTGATACACAACAATTTTGGCAATTCCTCTCTCTCTCTCTCTCTCTCTCTCTCTCTCTCTCTCTCTCTCTCTCTCTCTCTCTCTCTCTCTCTCTCTTCCCCCCCTCTCTTTCCCTCCCTCTCTCTCCCCTCCCTCCCCTCTCTCTCCCTACCTCCCTCCCTCCTTCCCAGAGGAATAGCGAGGGGGGGGGCGAGGCAACTTGCGCCCGGAGCATTTTACCTTTTAGTACCTTTTTAGCGCCCTCCATTCGAAAACCATAAAATATTGTATGTAAAATATACCATTAGGCGCCCCTGAACCTCGGCGCCCGGGGACATATGTACCACCACCCCCTAGCTACGCCTCCCTCTCTCCCTCCCTCTTTCCCTCCCTCCCTCCATCCCTCCCCCCTCTCTCTCCCTCCCTCCCTCTCTCCCTCCCTCCCTCCTCTTTCTCTCTCTCTCTTTTAGGCATGACTGTAGCAAAAGATGACAATGGATGAAGGATTGGAATGTAATAATTTATTAAGTAATGTGATATTTGGTTCCGCGTACCGATCAAATTTATAGTAAGTTAGCTATGTGGGAGAGAAGCTTGTAAAACCTGAAATCGGGGTAAAAGTTTGCCAATTTTCATGTCTTTGATATCCAAAATAATTAATTACAATTAAAGTACCCATTGAGATGGAACGACAACTGTTTAAGGACATTCCCCATGTAATTTTGTGTACGTGTACCAAGTGGCTCAACCAGCAAAAAAAGCTTGGGGGGGGGGGCTCACATATTGAAAAAAGACAGTTTGACAGTCTTTTTTGTAACTTTATAACGTAAATTATGTATTGATGATTTGGCCTGGTTGAGCCACTGCGTGTACCAAATTTCACGTTATTTGGTTGTCTGGATCTTGAGTTTTAAGGGAACAGACAGACAGATAGCAAATGCGTCCTATAAGTATAGTGAAGTATTGCCATCTACCGAATGACGGCAAATGTAATTTTTAAAGAAAATACAATTATTTATTATCTTTTCATAAATTACTTTTTGTTTATTGAGTTTCCCGTTTTCGGTTTCATATTCATCATCATTCATGATAATTATCAGTAATTTTCTGATCTCTTTTCACTATTAAATTTGTGAACAAACTGACATTACGAATCAGTTGACGACAGAAGTGCTCAATATTCATTATTATTTTTTTAATATATTATTTTTTAATGATATCGATTAAATACTTGCTACAGAATTACTATATTCTATTATAGAATTAAGGTGGTAAAATTTGTCTTTCGGTCATATTTTGTCTTGCCCCTCCTTAAATTTTCAAGGGGGGGGGCGCCGCCCCCCCCCTTGAATTTTGGCTTGACCCCCCCTTAAAATATTTCCTTCCGCCGCCGGTGAATACAACAAAACTACACACCCCTCCCCCTCCCCTCCAAAAACCACACAACTCAGACAAAACCCCGAACTGTTCATGTGCCTATAGCTGCTGCGTCTATGGAACACCGGATCGTGACGTTGACAACGCTCGCTAAAACAGCGATATGATAGAAGAAACACCTGTCCTGTGACCTGAGAGTGACCCCCCCCGCTCCCCTCCCCCCCATTTACCTGGGTCATCGGAAATTTTAAAAGGTCAATTGGGATTTGTGTGGACTACAATAGAATATTGGCCTGGCCTGACCTGGACATGGTCAGTCGGCCATTCACTACGTCAGTCCACTGGAGGTCACTGTGATATATCGTGCCACACATAGGTGGATTTAACGGAAAGGAAGGGAAAGGGGGGGGGGAGGACAAACTTTTACTTGTGTTTATATTTTTTTTTATGGAGTGGGGGCTAACACTTCTTGTTCACCCTAAGTCTCCACCAACCTTAATTCCGCCTCTGCTTTAATGAACAAAAATAATTTATGGTTTTATAAAAATATGATATATACAAAAAAAAACACCGAAAGATAAAAACACGAAATATTTTAACGCCGAAACAAATGTGTTTTTTTACATTTTTCTCATATTGCTTGACTTCTGAATATTCTACAGTCTACTCTCAAACACTCCAACACCTCATTTTTTTTTGTACCAGATGTACTTTCTACACTTTCTGCCCTCCCTTTTTAAGGACATTTTCTCACGTGATTGTATTTCAGTGTTAGGGTAATGTGATTCTCAAACTGTCATCTTTATTACCTCAAACCCACCTAGCTCTTAAGAAAAAAATTGTATTTTTTATTACGTCATTTCAGGGGCGGATTTGGGGGGGGGGGCATGCCCCCCTCCCTTGTTACCGCAAGTTTAGGTAAGATATCATTAAATTATCGAAATATTTTTTGTTCTAAGATCAATTTTCAATAATGAAAACAGTTTTGCCCCCCCCCCCCTGCGTCATTTGATAAACATCTCTACTCTCGTTGAGACAGCTCCAGACTATGTATTAAAAGAAATAGGAAGTCTGCACCAGAGAGTATATCTTAGGGTGGATAATTTTACCCACTATTTTGATTGGATTTAATAAGCTTTGAGCTTGTGGGGGGGGGGAGGGGTCGGTCAGTCATACAATGATGAAGTGATTTAGTTGGTACTGCTCACTTTAGTCAGTTGCCTTATGATGCGCTTTGGCTCATGCGATGTACATGTACTTTATTCTGGCTCCCATTTTGTAAAATGATGTGTAAGTAAATACCCAATGGGCTTTGATGTGGAACCAAGCACCAGATCCGTAGATAGCCATCGTAGCGATCTCCTCCGAATCTGAAAAGTGCAAAAAAATTTAACAGCGCTTCTTTCGGCACCCCCTTTTCATAGTTCGGCGCCCTGTGTGGCTGCACAACCCGCATCACCCTTACTACGCCACTGCCAAGCATCCTCCGACAAGGTGGGGGGGGGGGAACCTTTGGAAAACATTTTTTTGTTCAGATTATATTATGAGATAGTTTTGATATCGATATCTTGAAATATGTTTACTTCTGTTACGTTGCAAAGTTAAAAATGAACAACAACAACAACAAAAGAAATGCTAAAAAATGTTTCTTATGAAGACGTACATTTTGCCAATTCTTTAATCTTTTTTTTTTTTTAAAGCTAGCATGACCCAGAGGTGGTCTCAGCATTACTGTTTAATTTGCGGGGTTTTTGTGAGTGTGAAATGCTGAGACATAACTGTAATCTATTAATATAACGTTTCAATTGCTTATCTGCCTCCCCTCAGTGACGTAGCGAGTTTAACTCGCACCCGGGGCACAATACCTTTTTAGCGCCCCCCCGCCCATTTGAAAACCATATAATATTATATGTAAAATATACCATTTGGCACCCCTTTGTGAGTAGCGCCCGGGACATGATGCCCCCCTTGCCCACCCTTCACTACGCCACTGCCCCCCCCCCTCACGCACACACCATTTTCTCTCTACTAGGCGCAGGGTCTGAGGCCGTTGTCCTGGTCTAATGACCTCTACAATCCAGGATATATTTGTTAAGACAGTTTTCCAATATGGGTTCCGATTTCCAATGCATTCAGGGGAAACAATTTATCTAAACTAGTGATGTATAATTTGTGAGAACAAAGATGACCATAGAATAATTCCCCCCTTTCACAATGTTACCTAGTAACACAACCTGACACATTTCCTTACCTTCCATGTTTATACAAAACAAACAACAACAATAACACACACACACAATTAGTGGAAGCAAACTAACAAAACAATAAATAAATAAATGAGCCTGTTCAACAAGAACACGTTAAAGGCTCACTCAGTTCTGGACATGCGTGAGTTCACTTTCACGCGACCTGCCCTCGAGCCCTGTATCTGCTCACCTGTGGCATATTCTCACATCATCGAGTCTACACATGCTAGACTGCTAGTCCACTTGTCTGGCTACAGAAAAACACACAAGCAAACGCAGACACACCATCATCATCGTTCCAACATGCTAGTCCATTTGTCTGGGTACACAAACAAACACACACACACTCACAAACACACACACACACACACACACACACACACAGAAATACACACATACACATCATGATCATCGTCATTCCAACATATTAGTCCCCATTCTATGGACACATACAACACACAATAGTAAAATATATTCTTCTGACCAATGGAACATTCACGTGACACAAAATCCGGTTTTGTATCCCTCATTTGATAACATTAATTGGACATACATTTGTTAATGCGCTTACATTTGTTAATGCGCTTACATTTGTTAATGCGCTTACATTTGATAATGCGCTTACATTTGTTAATCTGCTTACATTTGTTAATGCGCTTTCACTTGTTAATGCGCTTACATTTGTTAACGCGCTTACACTTTTTTATGCGCTTACATTTGTTAATGCACTTACATGTTTTTTCATTTGTCGCCCACCCCTCTCTTAGATAAGGGGGCCCAATATTAATTTCTGCGCCAAGTCCTCAACGGACCGTAATCCGCCTCTGACGGGGGGGCAGGGCCGCCATTATAAATTCTAGGCCCCAGTGGAAAGTATGCGTGTTGGCCCCAAAACGAAATTAAACAATTACGTTTGAGTTGTTTAATTTTTTTTCTTAACTATAGTTGCATTTAGATGCCTAGACCAGCCATGGGCAAACTGTGGCCCGCCCCCCAAAAAAGATTCATTCGGCCCACCACTCATTTCAGAGTGAAGCCAAGCACTATAGCATTTGATTTTATGGCTTTTATATTTAACTAGCCGTACCCTGCTAAACCTTTGCATACAGTTATATCCCCTTAGGCTTGATCGGTAGGCTAGCTTATTTTTTTTTTGGTTTTGGGCAGATCCGATTTTTTCATGATTGTATTTTAAACTGGTATACTGTTGTATTAATTCTGTACTTTCTATTTAACGCAGCCCTCAAATCGCTTATATATATATATTTCATATTACTTCAACAATTCAATTATCGGTTCTTGGTCCGGCCGGCCCGCCTCGTGGGCATTAAAGCTTTGTAAGCCAACAGACTGCAACCTTTTTCTTCTTATGCCTGCAGCGGAGATTGAGGTTGTGTGTGGGGGTGGGGGGAGATAAAAAAACAGATAGAGGCAGGCGAAATAAGTAGCTAAAACACATCAAAGCATTTAATTATTATGTTTTGCCACATGAAATAAAAACTTCAGTTTCTACCGTGCCCATCTCGCTCTGACACCCCAAATGCACTCTCAAACCTCAAACGGATAAATCTTCCACCCCCCCTCTCTCCCCCCTGGTCACCCCCCCCTCCTTCCTCACTTCCCCCCTGAAATCCCCAGATATATAAATCATCAGATATCAAACTGGAGCAATGGATTCACCATGATTCCCCTCCCCCTTCCCCCGACATTATTTACCACATGTCTTTTGTACGCTATAACCGACCTTGACCTAGTCTGCCAGACTACAACCACGCGCAGTTGTAAAACCAGAAAAAAAAAATGTGTTCGCTTCTCTCATCTCCTGTTGAATCGGGTTTTCCCTTTTTCTTAGCGCGGCGCGCAGAAAATTATATTAAAAAAAAAAGCAAACCAACAAGCGAGGAGGGTCTGTCATTGTCGGATGTGAGCCGCGTGAAGCCGGTACAATATTTCTGAATGGAGTTGACACTTTGGCCTTTTCTTTCATTTCGACCAAACAAGATACTCTCTCATAAAACTTCCATATAAATTAATTTTAAAAGGAGAAGTTTCTGTGTGTAGTTTTTTTCTTTCTGTTGGCTTATCACTTATAAAACGTTTGTTTTTGTTTGTGTCAGATTTAAAAAAAAAAGGATTTTTTAAATCACATATTTTAGTAACCACAGAAATGTCGTTTTGGGGACAAACAAGACCACTGACTAGAAAAAGGTAAATTTCATGTTGTTTTTTTTGTTTGTTTTTGTTTGATATAACTGTTAACAGTCAAATTTTACTCATTGTTTCATATCTTTTAATATTTAAAGGAAATTTCAATAGAAATAAAAACATTTACTTAGCAGTTGAGTTTGTGTTGTTGTTAATATTCGAGTAGGACCCCAGGTAGCTAGCTAGCTATAAGGCAGTGATTCCCAAACCTTTGACAATTGTGGACCCTCTATTTTACGGTCATGTTTCCACTCTCGTTTCGTTGTTTTCACTTTAACCTTTCATGTTTACCCAATATTTATTTTATTCCAGTGCAGCGCGTAAATCCGAAAAAAAACTCTTCGCGTACCCTCAAGTTAGGGCGACCAACAGACTGATTCATATCAATATACTAGTACATGAATTTATTGACAGATTTTCTTTCACCATGGTCGTCATTTACCTATCACACAGTCACAAGAGGGCGTACGACCAGCAGGCTTTATATTTCCGCCATTGCGGCTAGAGTTATCGTTGCTGGTATTTAAACCTTTTGACGCTAATTAACGATTTCTAATTCTTGCCAAACTCTTATTATTAATATTATTATTATTATATTTCTGACACGTTTTTCATGTGTCAATATATATTTTCTTCAGTACCGAACCTAGGGATTTGGGGGTCCGTGGGGGTGGGGCTTGGCCTCTTTGGGGCCCCCTGCATTTTGACATTCGACACATTGACATGAGATAATGTACTTATTATTTAATGTAAAAAATATTTTTGGCCCCCTCAAGCTGGGGCCCCGGGGCGGACTTTCGAAATTGGACCCCCCCCATCCTCGGTACGCCTCTGATTTTCTAATTTAAAAAATTTAAAGCAGGCGTAATAGTTCTTAATTTGTTTTGCCGTTTAAGTCACTTTAAGTAGTATACCAGTTTTCGCTATGAACTGAAGCAATGTACATTATTTAAAATTGATACAATTCTCTGAGTGAGTACACCTTGTCTTATTGATCCCTTAGTTATGCGCCGCAAACAAAACCCTTAACGATCTTAAAACAACTGAGACCCCTCGCAGATTACAGCAGAAAAAAAAAAAAAGCAGGGCCGTTCTTATGGCTAGGAAAAGAAGGCCGGTGTATAGACTCCCCCCACCCCTTCCCTCGCCGTCTTACTTTACGATGTCCCCGTCGGGAATTTAATTTTGCTGTAGCCTAAAATGGTTGATTAATCTCATCAATGGGTAGAAGGCGGTGGGTGGGAGGAGGGTGTCAGAGGGGCCCCTGTTTTAAAGATTATTGGGTGGGGGGCGAGATTTGCAAGCGACTGCCTTGTCAGCGTTTATTCTTAGTAGGTCCCCCAAGTGTAGCTTTGCATGTGGGTCCCCTAATGTACCTTTTGCATAGAGCCCACCAAAAGCGTAAGCGTAGCTCCGTGGAAAATGATAGTCCGCCCACCTCAAGTCCGAAGCCGTAAAGGCTTCTTCCCTTCTGCAGTGGGTCGCACCCCTCCCCAAGCCCCTAAAAGGAGGTCCACGGGTTAAATAATAAGACATATAAGGTTAAATGGGTGTGAACTGGTGTGGCTGTGAAAAAGACTTTCTTAGACAGAATTACAGACAGAGGCAAGGAGAAATAAGAAGGTAAAGATGCTGATTCAAGCTAATTGAGAGAACGAGGAGAAAAGGAGGCGGGGGGGGGTGATGGGAGGGAAAGTGGGGGAGAACAACCTTTGTTTGCTATGTGTGCTTAATTGAGTGAATGCTGTTGGGCGGAGATATATAACTAACCTGTTCAATTAGGAGACAATTAACATTTGAATCTAGGTCAGCTCAGGTGAGTAAGGAGCCAGGTCTGGACGATTTTCACCAATATTGGCTCCAGTCAGACTCTGCTTGCTTTAAGAAGTGTTGTTTTTTTTTTTGTTGTTAAGCAAAAGAAAAAAGATACAACATAACTAGACTTATTTCCTTTATAAAACCAGTGAATTGATACTGAGATTATTATGGGACATGTTAGCCCAATACAATTAAATGTGTTGTTTTTAGAGCATTTTCGAAAAAAAATGCTCTATTGTCCCCGTTTTGTCTGTCTGTCTGTCCGTCCTTCCGTCCGTCATCACCCTAGATCTCAACAACCATAAGTCCTAGACCAATGATGTATATATCATTTTGTAGGTCTTGGCCTGCCAAGAAATGACTTTTTTCCATTTCGCGATCTGACCTCTCAGGGCCGTAAAAGGGGGCTTATAAAGTACCGTTTTTTACTATATAAGCTATATTAATAATGGACCGCCCTATATCTCAGCAACCATAAGTTCTAGACCCATGATGTATATATCATTTTGTAGGTCTTGGCCTGCCAAGTGTACATCAAAAGTCCATTTCGCGATCTGACTCTGAGGGCCGAAAAAGGGGGCGTTTTAAGTACCGTTTTTGCTTATATTTTAATATAAATAATAAAAGCTAATCAAAGGGGCGTAATCATTATTTATTTTTCTAACAGTTATTCAACATGACTTACTTCCCGTACTTTATATAAAACAACAATTGACGGAGTTTTCGGACGATTAAATGACTACAATTTAGAATGTTTCAATTATGAGCCCTATTTCAATGACCACAAACCACTTGTAGTTAGATTTAAGAGAAAATAATTTTGTTTTCAAATATAAAGAAACGTCCTTTTAATATCTTTTTTCAGATATATGCATTACACAATTAAATTTATAAACATTTCCAAAATTTACAAATATTTACTGAAAGATAACAAACGTACTGATACATAACATGAAAATGCGCTAACACGTCCTGTGTCCAGAATGGAACAGGCTTAATTGCTTGTTTTTTTTTAAACTGACTTACATTAGTGGACTAACTTGATCAATTGATTTTTTTTATTGTTCAGGTAATTATTATTCATTTATTTATGTTTGTTTATAACTTTATACTAGGGATGTGACGGAGCTGATGAAAATCCGCATCCGTCGGATTCGTATTTGGCAAATATAAATCCGTCGGATTCGAATGCGGATTCGGATTTGGGTCAACACTTGGGGGCTGTCCATTATTTACGTCAACAAATTTTCGGCGATTTTTACCTCTTCCCCCCCCCCTTCCCCTTGTCAACAACTTGTCAAACTTCCAGAGACCACCCTATAAAATTACGTCAACATTAAATCCCCCCCCAAAAAAAAAGGTGGCTTCCAAAATGTTTATGTGGCAAAATTGGTAGGAATATAGTTAGTTTAATAAAATACTGAATGTTAAGCGAGTGTGTAACACAGGACTACAAACGCTGCTTAAGTTTTCCTATTTATTAAGTAGTTATATTACTTTTAAAAAAAGTAACATTGTTGACGTCAACTCACCGGCGGCGGAACGAAATATTTTAAGGGGGGGGGGCAAGCCATAATTCAAGGGGGGGCGCCGCCCCCCCCCCCCCTTGAAAATTTAAGGAGGGGCAAGACAAAATATGACCGAAAGATAAATTTTACCCCCTTTATTCAATAATAGAATATAGTAATTATATAGCAAGTATTTAATCGATATTAATAAAAAAATAATATATCAAAAAAAAATCAAAATGAATATTGAGCACTTCTGTCGTCAACTGATTCGTAATGTCAGTTTGTTTAGAAATTTAATAGCGAAATTAGATCAGAAAATTACTGATAATTATCATGAATGATGATGAACATGAAACTGAAACCGGAAACGGGAAACTCAATAAACAAAAAGTAATTTATGAAAAGATAATAAATGATTGTATTTTCTTTAAAAATTACATTTGCCGTCATTCGGTAGATGGCAATACTTCTTTATACTTATAAGACGCATTTGCTGTCTGTCTGTCTGTTCCCTTAAAACTCAAGATCCAGACCAGCTCCGTAGCCAAGGTGTGGGGGGGGCACTGGGGGGCCGTGCCTTACCCCGCTAGGTATGGAGTGCTTAAAAAAGAAGAAAAGAGGAAAAAATAAAGAAAAAGTAAAGGTGCCCCCTAGCTGTGTATTGGTGCCCTCCTGCTTACTTTGACATGGCTACGGGCCTGATCCAGACAACCAAATAACGTGAAATTCGGTACACGTACAAAAAATTACATGGGGAATGTTCTTAAACAGGTTTGCGCCATCTTAATGGGTACTTTGATTGTAATTAATTAATTTGGATATCAAAGACATGAAAATTGGCAAACTTTTACCCCGATTTAAGGTTTTACGAGCTTCTCTCCCACATAGCTAACTTACTATAAATATGATCGGTACGGGGAACCAAATATCACATTACTTACTACATTATTACATTCCATTCCTTCATCCGTAGGAATTCTAATCTTTTGCTACAGTCATGCCTAAGAGAGAGAGAGGGAGGGAGGGAGAGAGGGAGGGAGGGAAGGAGGGAGAGAGAGAGGGAGGGAGGGAAAGAGAGAGGGAGGGAGGGAAGGAGGGAGAGAGAGAGGGAGGGAGGGAAAGAGAGAGGGAGAGAGAGAGGGAGGGGAGAGATGAACTGCAAAAATGTTGTGTATCACATTGCTTTAAGATAAATGTACCCTTTTATTGCATGCAAATAAATCCTTTTTTACGCATCTTATTTTAAATCTTAATTAAACGTCAAATTACGCTTCTTAAATAAACAGAAAACCTTATTTTTAACCCGGGCAAAGCCGGATACTTGCCACTAGTCTTAAAATATGCCACAACAACTCTCAATAATGTGATTACTGTAAAATGTAAATTAATTATAATTTCTTTCAAATATTAACTTTAAGAAATCAATCAAATAAATTATGAAGATGAAAATGATACATATAAACTAAAATGAATTATAAAGTTAAAAAAGTTAAACAAAGTTAAAATTTTAGGGCGGGCAGACTGGAAATTCAAGGGGGGGGCGCCGCCACCCCTTAAAAGTTTTAGGGGGGGGCGCTGCCCCCCCTGCCCCCCTTTTAGTGCTCCGATATTGTACACATTATATATGTACTGGTTTAAAAAAAAAATAGAAGCAAGAATAAACCTTCGCCCCGGCCTAATGTATAAGGCGTCTCTGATTCATGATCGGTTGGTGGGTCTTTCGAAACAACCTCATAAGACCTGGTTAGAAAAAAAATACTCAATTAACAATACACCAAAATAAAAAAAATAAAAATATATGAGCAATGTTGCGTGACGGGGGGGTTTACTTTGAATGTAGGATTACAGTGACGATGTACAAACAGTGGCGTAGTGAGGGTGAGGGGGCAAGGGGGGGGGGTCACACGAAAGGCTTTGCCCGTAGACTTAATTGGCCTCTTACAAAGTATAAATAATAAATAGTTAGACAAATATTACAATTTTTTGATAGTACATGACTACCTGCATTGGTTGGTCAGCATTGATTTTCGATTGGCTGTTGTAATTTTTAAATTATTTTATGTTAATTTTTTTTCATCTACTTTATCCCCAGATTTCAAAATTTTTCTACGACTAAGAATATTCCGAGTCCACGATAAAAAAAGATGGGTCGTCTGCTTAGTTACGGCTTAGTTAGGCGCAGACTGTTCACCAGACCTCTTCTGCTCTCGTGCCTTGCGTTTGTCAACGCACTCGTCCTCCTGTACAACATCTCATCCCACACGTTAACGCCCGCTGAAAGAGATCCTCACTCAAGCTGGTCGTCCCGCAAGAGCGCAGGGATTGAAGAGCACGCGTTATCCCAAAAACCTAGAAACGAGTCGAGAAAAAATAATGGTGACGCCTATGATTTTACGGACCGAATCAACTTCTTCAATCAACGAACCACCCCGTCGTATGTTATGCGCAACGATTCAGCATTGCCGAGCACTGTCGCCAAATCGACGGCCATTCACAATCTCACGCATCGGAAGGTTATCGGAAACAAGAGTCTGGAATCGAAACCGAAACTTCAAAGCTATTTCCTGCCAAGGAATACTAGACATCTGGAGAGTCAGTTCCGAGCGCTGCTCGCCGTGTTCGACAAACTGCTGACGGAGAAAGGCGAGGCGTACTTTTTGTACGGCGGCTCCTTGCTCGGGTCCTACCGACACCACGGGCTGATCCCTTGGGACGATGATGTCGACGTCATGATGTCCTTCACGCAGAGGCACACTCTGCATCAGCTCCTGGGCAGCCTCGCCCCGGAGCTCGAGTTCAGCGCTCGCAAATCCTGCTCGTGGAAGCTGTTCCCTGCTTCTGCCGAACCCCTGAAGGGACTCCCCTGGAAGTGGCCCTACCTGGACATATTTTTCTACCAGGAGAACTCGACTCACATCTGGGATGTCTGCGCTTCATACATTACCCAGTTCTCGTTCAAAAAGTCCGCTGTTTTCCCCCTAAGACGGCGGCCATTTCTTGGGCTGAATCTTTCAGCGCCCAAAGACCCGAAAGCTGTGATAGAGAATAATTATAATATCGCGGATTGTGAGTCAAGCACGTTAATTCACAGGTGGGAAATTGTTAAAAAGCCTTTCAGAGTTCCCTGCTCTTCTCTTCAAGCTATTCACCCTTTCGTCACACGGACGTTCATGAACGGCGGCTGTAATGAGACACTAGTTCACCAAGGGAAGATAACCAATGTGTTTTTTGATTGGGGAGTGACTTGTTAGTATTTCATAAACTCTAATTATTGACCCTATTTTATTCACAAAAATTCGGTTTTATATATCTGCGTTTGTAAATTTACGTCGTTTTGGTTGCAGACGAGTAATATATAGCTGCGGATCTAATTACGCGACATTTTAGTGGAAACATGGAATACAATAACAAGAGAGGAGAAGTTCCCCTTCTATAAGTACAACATTACCTCAAATGCCCTTATCGGCCAAGACTTTTCAACTATACATTCTCGATTCCATTTCTCAGGGTTTTTGACTTTGTTATAATTTATGACATTGTATATCTTCACAACACCATTGACTGCAATAGCCCGAGTGGCGGAAGTCACACATAATACGACAGTTTAATTATTTTCACCTGCATTTTTGCCAAAATTCGAACGCATGCCATGTAACGCATCTCGCAGGTTCACAGACTCATCGACCAGAAGCCACTTATTAAATGATGAAATTTTGTCTGTTGCGATACTACACAGATTCACAACGACCGTTATAACCAAATATTGTCACGCTCCACAACAAATTCTTTAGGCGCCCTCTTCCAGATTTGAAAAGTTAAAAAAAAAATAACATGTACCTGGTTTACCCGTGGCCCACTCTCTAGTTCGCGACGCCCCTGTGCGGGATCACACAGCTATTGATGAGTGCTTTTTACATCCCCTCCCCAACCGTATCCAAAACGTCAGTGATCATGAGGCATAGTCGCAGGCATGCAAAGATATTTGGAAGCTAAAATCAGAAGTACGTGTGAGGGCCCTGGAATCATCACTTTTTCTGTGATTAGTACTGGAAGGATGCCCCCCCCCTTTTTTTTTTCGGCAGTTAAGTCATAGGCGTCCTCCCCATTCGCCTTTTCTTAAGAACGGTTCTGATTCAAAGTAAGCCCCCACCCCCCCCCCCCCATGCCCACAAAATTGGCATAACTAGTGTCGCCAGCAGGACTGAAACATACGACTCCATTTCCCCCTCCATCAAACGATCTGACTGCTGGCATCCTTGTGACGCTGACACTGCTACTTTCACCATGAGGAATCTTGCCAAATAAACCCTCTCACTTGTCTCCATAAACAAATAATCAGTGACGAGACGCGCACAAGCAATGCAAAGCATCACGGGAATGCGCAAAATCGCGCCAACTGAGACCCGAAAGACAATAATACAGCCATCTCGTAGATTGGATGGACATTTTTTTTCGCCTGTCGTTCCAAAACATTGTACACCGTCGCAAAAATGTGCAGGGAGTTAATTCTACATTTGAATCATCACATTGTCTCCCCTTGATTTAAACTCTTTTTTTTTTTTTGTGTGTGTGACCAACGAGTAGGGCCCGGCCAAAAGGGCTCCAAGAAAGATGTACGTCCCTTACAACAATTACAAATAACATTTACGATCGAGGAATTTGAATGTTAAGGGGCTTGATGGGCCCCATAGAGATTCGTGGGCCCCGGAACACTGCACCAGCGGCACTACCTCTCCCCGGGACTTGCCACTGAAAAATTTAGAACTAAGATCAGGGCATGGCCGTTCGAGGCTATTGAATGGCACAGTTTATTTATGTCCAGGGTGATGCAGTCTTAACGGATTAATTACCAACAGTTGGTCTATGACAAGTTCCGGCGTGAGTGCCAAGGCTTGTCGTCCTCCCTACATAAATTCTCCCGGATACTCCCTTGCCGTGTCCAGGTCCAGGTTAAACCTATTTTACAAGGGGATTGACTAAAACAACAACCCCAGTGCAGACGACAATTAGCATAATGACGAAGCATTCCAAGAATTTGTCCGATAAAGAGGATGAAACCAGTGCTTTTTTTTTTGTGCCGGTACGCACCGATACGGCGTAACGGCACCTTTTTCAATGTGGGGAAAAAATTATTACTTTTGTTGTATTTTAAGAGGATTTAAGTTGGTTAATTATAAAATAAAATTGTTTTAGACATTAAGTATATTTGCAGTTGTGATTTAGCTTGCATCGAGGTGCGAATTTGTAGTTAAAAGTTAGGTAATCCATCACTGAGTACCAGCACCTATTTTTATTTTTTTTTTAAAAGCACTGGATGAAACTATTGCTAAAGACAAATGTCGTTTTAATGCATAATGATACAAAAAAAAAAA
>JAGDYQ010000085.1:2628109-2633109 GCA_021962125.1 Bulinus truncatus | reverse complement strand
AACATAAGTTCTAGACCCATGATGTATATATCATTTTGTAGGTCTTGGCCTGCCATGTGTACATCAAAAGTTCATTTCGCGATAGGACCTCTGAGGGCCGGGCTTCAGGGCTCCTAAGGGGCTTATATATTATATATATATATGGCCCCATTCTACACCTTGTACGTTCAATAACCCATTCATTTAGTGCGAAATACTGCAGCACGTAGTTTCACCAAGATTTATTTAAAAACTCATCAAATGAAATAGTAAGCTTGTGGTCTGAGTTTAATTTGAAAGTATCAGAGCTATGCAACAATTGACGGAGTTTTCGGACGATTACATGACTACAATTTCGAATGTTTTCAATTATGAGTCCTATTTCAGTAACCACAAACCACTTGTAGTTAGATTTAAGAGAAAATAATTTTGTTTTCAAATATAAAGAAACGTCTTTATAATATTTTTTTTACAGATATATGCATTACACAATTGAATTTATAAACATTTCCAAAATTTACAAATATTTACTGAAAGTTAACAAACGTACTGATACATAACAAGAAAATGCGCTAACACATCCTGTGTCCAGAATGGAACAGACTTAATTGCTTGTTTTTTTTATGTCTCGAGATGTTTAAACATAGGTTTATGTATTTAGAGATTTAATAGAATTGTATTTTGACAGATTTTTTCGGAAAAAAAAAACTTCTGATAATTAAATTGCGGGCTTTGATGTTGTTGATTTTTTCCCCCCACTGGCCTTTGCCTTCCGCAGAAGTTGCACACACCTGGCTTAGTGCCGTCCAAAATAAAATTTTATTGGAAACTTCGGGAAGCTAAATTGTCGAGTTAAAATCAAACGCTAGAATTAGATATTTTTTTTTCTTTCTTGCTTTTCCGAGGAAATGTTCATTACGCCAACCTTCGCAAGGTATGATGTCTTAAGTTTGTACTTTAAAAATGAGAACTCGCCAACCCCGTGAATTTAGATCAGAGATGACCCGCGTACACATGATGTGATACATGCATTCCTTTTGTCTGTTACACCAGTGGTCCCCCCAGCCCCCGGGTCGCGGACCGGTGTGTGTGTGTGAAGTCCCTGTAAGGATAGGATGAACTCTCTTAGATCCTGTAAACCACTGATGGGACGGTTTTTTGCAATGCCCTTCTTTCATCCCCACCATAGCCGATAGTGCAACGACCATGGAGGCACCACGGGAGACATAGCGGGGACTTAAGCCATGACCTGAAATATCCATTGGTCCTCACCGGAGATCGAACCAGGTACCTTCAGGTCGACGGTCGAGCGCTCTACCACACGTAACGACCGACCGTGGATCAAATAGTCCTGGGCACAGAAGAAACATTAAATTATCCCCCCCCCTTTTTTTTTAACTGAGGTGTATTTCTCTAGGGATTGTGCGACTTTCCGTGGACGAGGGGTTACCCGGGAGATGGGTGGTTGTAGGCGGCAGTGGCATTGTAAATCAAAACAACCTAAACTATAAATAATTTAGCCCCCCCCCTCCCAGCATGCTGCGGTGAAATCATTAAACGTCGACCGGTCCGCTGGTTGTTGTCTTTTTTTATTGGCAGCTTCAGCATTTTACATTACATAAATGCAAACAATTACGCATAAAATATAACATTAGAAGTAAAATTTTTTTAAAATGCTTTTCAATTACTATTCGCGTTTATTACGGTTCAGTTAAAAAAAGATCTGGCAACACTTGGCCATGTACGCTTACTGTTAGTAAGCAAAGTGATAAAAAGTCTTTGTAATAAAAATCCTAATTCAGCGGCCTGCCAGCAGTATCCGCTGAAGCTGTGCGCGCGTGCAAAGACTCGCTTCGTCAGAGTGCACACAATGTTTTGTCTGGTTGGCCTATACACAAAAAAAAATAATTAAATAAGCTTTCAAAGATCCGCACAGCTAACATCTCTTTCGCACATAGCCTTTAGAAAATCAAGAGCAATTGCGTCGTAGTGTGGCTTACGGTAACTTGTTACTTCGACGCAAGTTTTCAGGTCTTAGGACCGTAGCCTTCACAACAGGCCCGTAGCGTGAGGGGGGGGCCTCCCCCTTTAATCGTTTTGTCTGCCCCCCCCCCTCTGCTTGTTTGCTCTACTTAGTAAAATTTATTTCCTGCCCCCGCCCCCCGCTATTGGCCTGGTCACTGCTGTAGAATGACTGGCCCCATTGCTGTAGAATGTTCACGCTACGGGGCTGCTTCACAAACCCAACGCCTCAGACACCTTTGAGGGTAAAATGGTCCACCGGGAGGGCCTTGCAAGCATGCAAATAATTGCACGATAGAACTTTCAAGCAAAGTTTACCGAGCTGTGATAATGGCTTATCAGTCGCTCCGCGGCCTCAAAAAAAAGTTAGTTAAATGTGACAACTGAGGGATGCTGGGATAAATTACATAGGGTGCGGTTCTGAGATACGTAGGTCATGGTGGAATTAGGTGTATACGTTTTATCAGTTATGTAACTCGCGTTGATGGAGCCCGGGTTGTACTCTAATAGGGTTAACCCCGTATGTCGTGCCAAAAAAGAAAAAAATACTAAAAGGGTGAAAAAAATGCCGCCCCTCACGTAGTGTCGCCCTGTGCAAACCGTCCACGGCTAGTCTCAACAGTGAGTACTATAAACTTGTAAATATTAGGGCTGTACCGGATTCTAATTTTTAGATCCTGCAGGATCGGAACCGGAATCGGATTTAATATTTGAATCATGCCGGAATCTGAACAGGAACCGGATTTTACCGAATTAAATAGTAGTTTTTCCGAACGAAGTAGTAATTTCTCGCCTAACATAAAAAAAAGATATAAGAATGAAAAATAGAATAAAAATGTAGTTATTAAGTTCTAGATAGCAAAAAACAGTATTAACCATTTAGATCTTGAAGACTGTGACTAAAACCCCTTCCCCAATCTTGAGCAAAATTATTAGATCAGAGAATGATTTATCTGCTCTTGTGTGATCAGTAACATTTTGGTAAGTAACACAGTAATACAAATTTACAGAAGTCGGCAGCGGAGAAGTCCGTTGAAGGCGAAGCCTGCAGCCGACGTAACCTTGAATCAACCAATACGCATCCCGCTAACCGCGTGATTGTCATTGTCAATATGTTTCCCCACTCTAGCAGCGCCAAAATATACCTACCACTTACGAAACTGCCCGACTTGTACCGAGCACTAACAAAATCTCGCGGTAGTCGCCATCTCCAACAGTCCATCAGTCACGTACTACAATAGAGTGTACACGTGTGCAGTACTATTCATCGTCATTTCAGTGTGTTTTACAAGAGTTAAATATATAGCCGCCTTAATCGATTTAATAGCTATTTGTACAGTTTTCCATGCATCAAGTAGGCAAAACAATGTAACAGTTTGTGTGACAGTGTGACTTTGTGTTTTTCATCGAGTAATCTAACCTCAAAACTATGCCGAAAAGAGTCTGCAAATTTAGTGAAAGCCTTCAGAGTAAATTTCCGTTTTTAAAAAAGGTAAATACACATGATGATAGAGTCAAATATGAACAATGTGGCTCTGAATTTTCCGTTGCTCACGGAGGACAATCTGATATTAACGACCATTTAAACTCAAAGAAACACAAAAATAGCTTTCTAAGCCTTGCTGGATCGTCAAAAATATCAACTTTTTTTCAAAAATACAAATCCTCTTGATTCTGAATATGAAATAGCTGCTAAAGAAGCGACATTCGCCTATCATACATCAATTCACAACAAAAGCTTCAATTCCAACACATGTTCCTCTAGATTGATTTCCAAATTTTTTGAACCAAAATTTTCATTAGGAAAAACCAAATGTGAGGCTATAATATTAAATACTATTAACACCTTTAGCGCTGGAAGAATTAAAGAATGATTTAATAAATGCAAATTTTGTTGCCTTAAGTATGGATGCTTCAACAGACAAGAGGTTAAACTGTCCCACGTGATTTGTGTGTTATTTTAAACCAGGAATCTGGAGTGCAAGTCAAACTACTAAATTTAGAATCTGTATCTGGTGAAACTGCAAACATATTAACAAGTCATCTTATGACAGTCATCAAGGAAAAAAAACTGAAAGATAAAGTAGTGGAAACTTTTGTGGTGACAATTGCAACACAAACTTTGTGAACAGAGTCAAGAGGAACAGTAAAAACAATGCTTTACTCTTGTAAAGAAAGAACTGGGGAGAACAATAAATGGTATCGGTTGTGGAGCTCTTATTGTCTCCACAACACAGTCCAGACTACAGTAGATGTGCTTCCCATTGAAGTCGAAGCCCTTGTAGTAAGATTTACAAGTATTTTCACATCTATACAGTAAGGGTCATCAGCTCCAAAGAGTTCTGTGAGTTTACCCAGATGTTGAATATGGTAATTTATTAAAACACGGTTATACAAGATTCCTCTCCCTCTTGCCTACAATTGAACGAATTTTACAAATATTTCCTGGTTTAAGGAGTACTTCTTATCTCAAGAAATGTGTCGAGCTCTGATAAAAACTTTTTTTGATGATGAATGTGGTGAAATGTTTCTATTTTTGGTTTGTTCATGGCAAAGCTAACATTTGTTTAATAAAACAATTTCAGCCTTGGAAATAAGTCAAATTATACTAGTCTTTATAATTCTTGCAGTTCTGGAGAATTTAAAAGAAAGAAAAGAGTCAAACTTCACGTTCCCCAGAGGGCTAAATGTCTCTTAAAATCATTTCAAGGGAAAGACAATGTAGACTGCAACCGCATTGCCAGTGACTTCAAAGAATTTTACAGTCGGTATATTTCTTATTTGAACTTACTGTGGTAAGAACAGTTTCGGTGAAGCACGAGACTTTGTCTGGATCAATGAAAACATCATTTCATGGGAAAACGTTGAAAGAACAGCAGTGAGTTGATAAACAAGAATCTCCGAAGAAACCTAAGGTTAACAATGACAAGTATTTGATGAGATTATTCTTGCCAAGAAATTTGGGCTTCTAAAGTAGGTGATTGGGAAAGAGAAGAAAA
>JAGDYQ010000085.1:2611397-2627609 GCA_021962125.1 Bulinus truncatus | reverse complement strand
CTATCAGTACACCAGTCAAACAATTGGTCTATCAGTACACCAGTCAAACAATTGTTCTATCAGTACACCAGTCAAACATTTGTTCTATCAGTACACCAGTCAAACAATTGGTCTATCAGTACACCAGTCAAACAATTGGTCTATCAGTACACCAGTCAAACAATTGTTCTATTGTTTTGAATTCTCACCCCCCCTCTTCCTACCCTAGGCCCGTAGCGTGCAGGGGGCAGGAGGCCGGGCCCACCCTCCTGCATTTTGTCTGGCCCCCCTCTGCTTGTTTTCTCTACTTAGTAATATCTATTTCCTGCCCCCCCCCCCGCTGTAGAATGCCTGGCCCCTGCTGTAGAATTTTCACGCTACGGGGGGCCGTCCTACCCTCTCTCTTGCAGCAGAACCTTACTTGCTGTTAACGATGTCCAGCAGGACCGTGACTCCAGATGCCGGGTAGGCCAAGGTCCCAGAGGCCGGGTTCACGGCCAGGCAGCTGCCGGAGAAGCAGCCCATGCCGAGGGCCAGCCTGAGCTTCAGTTTTGTGGGCGGGCTCGGCTGGGCCCGCTCCACTTTGGTCTTCGACTCCCTGCTCCAGGTGGCGCTGCTCTTTTCGCGGACTCCAGACTGAGAGCGACATTGTTGCTGGCTCTAAATTAAAAAACAGAAAAAAAACAAGATTAAAAAAAAATTACGAATGTTTTTTTTTAATTAAACAAATAATTATGACAAAGTTTAAGTTAACGATATCGAAACATGCATTTTGTAAACCGGGGGGGGGGGGAATAAAGGAAAATAAAAGCAGTATTAATAACTCAACTTTAAACTGTTAAATAAAAAATTTTAAAAACTAATATAATTGCTATTTGTTTTTTTTTCTTCCAATAAATCGTTATTAAAAACTTCAGTCCGAGATGGTATATGGCCTATATAAAAATCTATTTATGTTGAAAGAAATCGTCAAAACCGCGTTCGAATTAAACTTCTATTTGATTATTGCTATTAAAGTCCGTGTTAGTTTGAGATTTGTATATCTTGATCCTGTGTATCTATAGATGTATTGTAAATGTTCATTACAGTAGATGTATTGTAAATTTCACTACGGTAGATGTATTGTAAATGTTCAGTACATTAAATGTATTGTAAATTTCACTACAGTAGATGTATTGTAAATGTTCAGTACAGTAGATGAATTGTAAATGCTCAGTACAGTGGATGTATTGTAAATGTTCAGTACATTAGATGTATTGTAAATGTTCACTACGGTAGATGTATTGTAAATGTTCAGTACATTAGATGTATTGTAAATGCTCAGTACAGTGGATGTATTGTAAATGTTCAGTACATTAGATGAATTGTAAATGCTCAGTACAGTAGATGAATTGTAAATGCTCAGTACAGTGGATGTATTGTAAATGTTCAGTACATTAGATGTATTGTAAATGTTCACTACGGTAGATGTATTGTAAATGTTCAGTACATTAGATGTATTGTAAATGCTCAGTACAGTGGATGTATTGTAAATGTTCAGTACATTAGATGTATTGTAAATGCTCAGTACAGTGGATGTATTGTAAATGTTCAGTACATTAGATGTATTGTAAATGTTCACTACGGTAGATGTGTTGTAAATGTTCACTACGGTAGATGTATTGTAAATGTTCACTACGGTAGATGTGGTGTTCAACAGAAAAAGAAGTCAAAGTGTGGCCCGCGGATAAGTTGCCATTGCTAAGTGTCATATTACTCTAAAAAGCTTCAGAACAACTATTTAAGCCATACATGAGCAAACTACGGCCCGTCGGCCGAATACAGCCAGTCAGGTCAGGCTGACAGTTCCGGCCCGGGGGTTCCGATCCTCCCCCCGCTTAATGTTCGCATGACGTTTACAATTATTTATTTTATTTATTTTCATAATACCCCCATCCTTCTGATCCTAGTCAGGCCTTTCTGTTAAATTTAAGTAACCATTGTGGCCCACGGTTCAACAATTTTTCTCACTACTTGGATTTAGCTAGGGCCGCAGCCAGAAATTATGGGGCCCCCAGACTAACAGTAGCAAAGGAGGCCTATCTGGTCTCTTTCCCCCGACCCCCCTACTTTTGCACCAAAATAAATTTATAAAAATAATTTTCGAATGCGACGACCACCCACCTCACCCCCTCCAGGCTGACCACCCCCCCTCCCCGATAAAGTCATTGTTTGAACTTTTCACTAGGGATGTGACGAAGTTCGAATTCGAATACGACGACATTCGAACTTCGACGTTTTTTTAGCAAATTCGAATCCGACGGAATTTTTCTTTTAAATCCGTCGGATTCGAATTTGAAAATTACCGTTTTCAGATCAAACACGGCCGTAGAAATAGTAACTAAAATTAAAAAACCTAGAGACTTTCGAAAACCCGAAATAAAGAAAAGTTTAATCTGCCATTAATTAATTTCAGGTACTGGGGCCCCATGTGAGTGTGACAATAAATAGTATGACAGTTAAACAACTGACACTGGAGTTATAGTAAACAGTACAGAAAGAACAAAAACAACAGAAATTTCCAGACAATGTTTTGTTTAGTAGTGTAAGGTTACATGTTTCAATTTGGTTGTGATGCCGTGAAATGAGAGAGACTCAGTTGCCTGCTGATTGTGCTTGACTGATATGACTTCAACTTGTAGAATATTTCTTGAATAGTTACAAGTGAGTGAGAATAGTATTACTGTGCTTTTTTATTTTTAATACATTCTTTTTTGTGCATGAAAATTAGATAAGAAATACGACAGAAGTAGAAATAAAGAGAATTTTATTTTATGCAAAGCATCTTGTACTGATGATTCGTTAACAATGTGGCTACCTGTGCTTTGTAATAGTTTATGCTGCTGTTCATGCAAAAAGAAATGCTAAAATACCTCGTTGTCGGGGGGGGGGGGGGCACGGGACTGACACCTTGGTATACTCCCATTTAGCCAAGTGTTGACCAAATCCGAATCCGCATTCGAATCCGACGGATTTATAATTGCCAAATCCGAATCCGACGGATGCGGATTTTCATCAGCTCCGTCACATCCCTACTTTTCACTGTGTCATTTATCCGAAGGGGTAATCGAAAGTATATACTACAGAGAATTTCGTTGTTTTCCTTCTGTTATCGTGAATCGTTAAAACTATTTCTAACAAAAAAGGCTGAAGGTGAACATACCGAATTGTGGCGCTGATAGTGGGGACTTTCAGAAGGCGTGGTCCCGTTTTCTTCCATTGGAAAGATTTTCACAAAGAGTCTTGAGAATTCTCCGTGAGATTCCGGTCAGTCTAAGGCCCTCCATAGATTTGTCATTGAACTCTGTAGTGGTCTTGCAGTCTAGCAGCCATTTCCTTTAACATCGTTGTCCCCTATTTGTACCTAAACGCGCCCTCAGTATACTATTTGTTTTGTTTAGCTAAGGGAAGATGATCAGAATTCGATGGACTGTCTTCAAGATGTATCGCCCATCGCCCCCGTTTGTTTGTTGTTGTTTTTTCCTGATGTTAAATGCAAAAGGACGAGAGGTAAAACTGAAAAAAATTATACATCAATTTTAACATATCAGACAGGTTTATTATATATCAATTTTAACATAGACAAACTCATTATTCATGAATTTCAACATATCAGACAGACTCATTATATGTAAGGTAAAAATCAATTTAGATACACCTCACCCCACCTTCGACAATGGACTCTTAAAGTCATCCTGTGAATACTGCGGTCTCGGATAGTCCTCATTGACCACAGTACCACCACCCTCGCAAGTAATGTTTTTTTTTTCCTGACTAGAGAACCCCTATGATCCATCCCCCGTGGATCATGGTATGTCTCTCAGACCAGGAAGGAGAGATCACAAAATATATTGTGATACTCTCCGAAATAAGTATTCACAGCTGGCGGTGGTGACGGATGTGGTCGGCACACAACACCCTTCCTCTCCGTCACACTCAAGCACACCTGCGCAGCCTGCCATTTCGGGCTGAGGGTACAGGCACACTACACCCTCCCCTCTGTCCGAGTGGCAGGAAAAACCCCGTTCCTTGCCATTCTGGCCGATCGGCAGTACACACACCCTGCTGGTCTGGCCAGTTTGGGCAAGGATTAAAACCCATCTTTCTGCCATCCCTGCAGATGATAGCGGGCACACTCACCCCGCCGCTCTGTAGGCATGGCAGACGTGCATCAGCGCCGCCAACAATGCTGGTGTGGTAGGCACACTACACCCTACCATGCTAGCAATGGCGGCATTAAAAAAAAAATCTTAAAGTCATCCTGCAAGCTTAATATTAACATGGAAGAAAGATGGGTTTTAATCTTTGCCCAAACCGGCCAGACCAGCAGGGTGTGTGTACTGCCGGTCGGCCAGAATGGCAAGGAAAGGGGTTTTTCCTGCCACTCCGACAGAGGGGAGGGTGTAGTGTGCCTGTACCCTCAGCCGGAAATGGCAAGCTGCGCAGGTGTGCTTGAGTGGGACGGAGTGGAAGGGTGTTGTGTGCCGACCACATCCGTCACCACCGCCAGCTGTGAATACTGCGGTCTCGGATAGTCCTCATTGACCACAGTACCACCACCCTCGCAAGTAATGGTTTTTTTCCTGACTAGAGAACCCCTATGATCCATCCCCCGTGGATCATGGTATGTCTCTCAGACCAGGAAGGAGAGATCACAAAATATCATGCCAAAATATTTTGTGATACTCTCCGAAACAAGTTACCCATCTTTCTGCCATCCCTGCAGATGATAGCGGGCACACTCACCCCGCCGCTCTGTAGGCATGGCAGACGTGCATCAGCGCCGCCAACAATGTTGGTGTGGGTGGTAGGCACACTACACCCTACCATGCTGCCAATGGCGGCGTTAAAAAAAATAAAATAAATAAAATTTAAAAAAAAAAAAACTTAATATTAACATAGAGACTTCTTTAAGTGAGATTAAATGTATGAATTGGAAACTAAAAACATAACAAAAGATTACCTGCTAGAGGAGGAGGTTGATTTGTTTTGTTTTGTTTGGGAAAGGAGGGGGGGGGGACATTGTGCCTGTTTTCGTAAGCTAAGAGTTTGGTGGGGGGTAAGCGCTGCTCCGGGCTAAGAACAAAAACTTTTGGATAAGATATCAGTTCAACATTAATACAACATTTATACAACATCCATGTCAGAAGGTTTATCGCCCTTCTCATTCGTTGTTATGAATGTTATTGTAAATTATACTTATTTATTTTAATTCCATTTTGAATTAAATTTTACTTTTAGTTCACTTTGATTTTATTTACGGACTTTAAAAAAAAGGTAAAAAAAAATAATAATTGTTATTAAATTATATGCCATTTTACAAATTATTTTTACGAGGTTTAGTCAGTATGACAAAAATTAAATAAAAGGAACACATAGATGTTGAACGTTTGGGAGACAATGTCCAATGAAAAGTAAATTCGTGAGCGGAACGGAGGGGTGGGTGGGTGTGTGTGGGGGGGGGAGAGACATATCATGTTTCAAATTCATGCACACTTCGAAAAACGACACAGGACAAGCGCATTTAAAAAAAACAACAACAAAAGAATGATTTGTTGAGGAAATAATTGTCATGATGGAACAGGCTACCAAATGAAATATGTGTTGCGCTGTGTTGAAAGGTGTGTTCACGCGCTAAGCGCGCACAGCTTAATTAGAATGAGTAGGCCCCCGACAGTAACACAAGGGCGGTTCCTTTTTTCATGAAAAAAGATTTCATCCGGCCATTGTAGTTATAAGTGTTGGGAAAGTCTAGTGGAGGGGGGTTTTGGCATCTCAGAAAATTATTCCCTCAAGAAGTCGTGAAATCATGAGATGTGGCTGGAACCAGTGATGTTCCACATACGGTACTGATTTATTTGTCTGTAACACGCAAAGTTGTTTTCTGGAATCGTGAATTTATGTGCAGCCCACTATACAGCCACGTAGCTAAGGGGGGGGGGGCACTGGGGGGGCCGTGCCACCCCCGCCGCTAGGTGTGGATTGCCCCCCCCCCCGCTTAAAAAAGAAGAAAAAGAGGGAAAAATAAAGAAAAAGTAACTAAAATGAGAAGGTGCCCCCTTGCTGGGTATTGGTGCCTCCCTGCTTACTTTGACCTGGCTACGCGCCTGCCACTATACATAATTTACGGGACTGCTAAAAAAAAAAAAAGGACACAACAAAATGCATTTAATGTTTGAATGTGTTTTTTTTCCGGACATAGAAAGTCAGATATTTTTATCACCAAGATTTTTTTTTTTAAAAGTTGTAGGAAGGATGCTGTGGGTTGTGCTGTCGCACTTGGCGCCAAACTAGGAAGGGGCGCCCGAAAGAGCGCTGTTTAATGTTTCTTTCAGGATGAGAGGAGGGCGCCAAACAAATGTAACTCGCGCATGGAGCCATAATGACAAGCTACGTCTCTGGGTTAGGGCTACTAATAGCTTGTGTGTATGAGTAGGGCTACTTACAGCTTGTGTGTATGAGTAGGGCTACTTGTAGCGTGTGTGTATGAGTATGGCTACTTACAGCTTGTGTATGAGTAGGGCTACTTACAGCTTGTGTGTATGAGTAGGGCTACTTACAGCTTGTGTATATGAGTAGGGCTACTTACAGCTTGTGTATGAGTAGGGCTACTTACAGCTTGTGTGTATGAGTAGGGCTACTTACAGCTTGTGTGTATGAGTAGGGCTACTTACAGCTTGTGTGTATGAGTAGGGCTACTTACAGCTTGTGTATGAGTAGGGCTACTTACAGCTTGTGTGTATGAGTAGGGCTACTTGTAGCTTATGTGTATGAGTAGGGCTACTTACAGCTTGTGTGTATGAGTAGGGCTACTTACAGCTTGTGTGTATGAGTAGGGCTACTTACAGCTTATGTGTATGAGTAGGGCTACTTATAGCTTATGTGTATGAGATGATCATAGCATAAAATTTATTTACTTTTTTTTTCATAAAGTCATTTTTCATGTAGCTTTAATTTTTTTTCTGCGTAATAAAGAAAAACCTTGGTATTAGTAGAGTGAATGTTAATATGATGTTAGATGTTTCCCCTTCAAACAGCATCCCTTTTTTTTTGTTTCTTAAAAAGTCAAAGCGATATAACGTCATAACAAAAACATAGCTAGTACTTTTGCTACTAATTATACTTTAATTTCTTTTTAATGTTTTAAATTAAAGTTATTCATTTAAAAAAAAAGAATACATGAATAATGTTATAAATGTAGTTTGCAAAGATAATTTGAATAAGTAAATCTCATTAACAATTTAAATGTTTTATTTTTTTTCAATTCGTTTGCTTTTTTATGTACAAACTCCGAAGGAATGTATGGATGTATTGGCAATGTTAAATATTGACTAAAAACTACTTTTTGTATCCTAATAAACAAAATACTACCTACATAAAATTTCACTCTATGTTGTTGTTGTTCGCGATTGTGACGTGACAACCATCAAAAGTTTTTTTAAACATGGTGAAATTCAGTGCAGTGCGATTGCGATATTTTTAACCCAAGAGATGCGTTAAGAATACTTAAGAAGCCCAGAGTTTTATTCTGGGAAAGCGGGAACATAATTTAGGCTGAATGGTAGTAAGTACTAACACAAGATTCGATCGATTCCAAAGTAATATTTATATGGACCGACAAATAGTAGCTATGTCATGGTTTTGTATGTAAGTGTGTAGTTCCAGGACTCCCCACACTCCTCCCTACACTGGCAATTTACATTTTTACACGATGTACATAACACAAAATAGAGGGATAGTTAGTGGGGAAAGGGTGGGGGGAGGGGGACAAACCAAAAAAAGAAAAATGGGGGGGGGGGGAACAAAAAACATATATCACGTCACCAGATCAAGAATATACATTTTATCAACTTATAATCAGTAGTTCTGATTTTAGAAAATAGTAAATATATTAGGCTACAATCAAATAAACAATTTGCATTTTTAAATAAGTGGTTAATTTCATTTAACTGTAATATCTTGTAAATTGCACAGATCAGATTGTGGACCATTGCTTGAATCAGTATTGCAACACATCTGACTTTGTTAGAAATGTTTACTTTATCATAATTTTGCGTGTGTTTATTGTTTTATTTTTAACTTTTGGCTTCCACTTTACTTAGTTCCTTTAAATGAACATTATAGATATTTGTGTAGCGAGGATATGTAACACAGTAATTTGTTTATTTAAGAACGAACCTTAGTTCGCAACGCAAAACAACTCTGCCAACTAACGCTCGGCATATTTTACCGACTCACGAGTTAAAAACCTGGCTTATTGAGATGGCTACTTTATCTCTGCTATTCCGTTCACTGACAATACGTAGATCAGCTGTTTATCAGTCTCGTTGTATGTCTGCGATGTCAAGTCTTTTAATTGAAGACCCTAAATACTCATGGCTCAAAGAACTTGGGCTTTCGAGCAAAAACAAAGGAGTATATTATGGTCGCTGGGAAGGATCAGGAGAGGTACTGTTTTGTCATTGAGATGACATGAAGTACGATAGATTTGTAAAACATGCATAGATAATATTAACATATACTATAATATACCATCATCATTCATATTGTACTATTAAATACAAATGATATTTGGTTACTTATGATAAATGCATATACTACACAATTTAAAATTCCATTAAAAGTTTAATATTGTATATTAATCTCGTCAAATGGCTAAATCTGCATCAATGATATAAACAACCTCAACTCATTTTTAACTTGAAATTTACATTGAAATTCTGAACATATTCATAGTTAGTCAGTAAAAAATTAATAATAGCCGTCATAGCCAAGTACTGTGGTAGGTGTGTATGATAGAGCAAATGGATGATTTTTTAATTTTTTAATGAACTACATTAATTAAATCTGTCATTCATGTGAATGAGCCGAGGAGCATGGAGCAGATCAGATTGGCTATGCTGTGGGCCATGTAATTTAACAGGTCGACAGTCGAGTATTTTCATCAATCGGCCATCCGTCCCACACTTACTGAATTGACTTAAGTAAAAATGTATTTTTTTTTAGGTTCCTATAAAATCTTTTTAATTTTACATACTGACATAAATCCCTCTAAATTTAATTATCCATTGACACAAAAAGAATGATTAACATCTTCCAAAAATATTTTATTTCAAAGTGACAATAATGAGAGTTTTTAATCTGATATACTTTGGCTTCCCTATCGGAATTAAGATTGCAAAAACGCTAATTCTTTACTTCTTTCTTTTAAGATTGGGTTTGAAGCTGAACATGGACTTCAGCAGAATTCTACTAGAAATTTATGTTAGCCCCATTAAGTTTTTTTTTATCTGGTGGGTGCAGAGATTAAATAAACTCTCCAAAAGCAATATCAATGTATATCAATACCAATATTTATTATATATTAATATTATTAGAATCTAAAAAACAAACTATCTTGCTATAAACGCATTATCACTCTTCATATACTGTAAGTTTATGATAAGGCAAATTTGAAAGCTATTGAGTTAGAAAAAGATTTTTACATTCAAGAGGTCTCCTAAATCTCCATAGTTTTTTTTTCTGTGTTTCGTTGCTCACTTACATTCTGAACTCTCTTTACTGACATGGTAGTAAGGTAAAAATTGTAGAAAATCTTCAAGCTTCTTACTCATCCCAATTAAAATGTATTATCTTGCTTACATTAAATATCTAAAATAAAAAATGTTAATAAATGCCTTTCATGTTATGGAACTATAAAATGGACTTCAAACAATTAAAAAAAAGAAGATCCTTGTAAGAATTATTACAGTAATGTGCTTTGAAGGCCTTCACTACTGCAGTAGTGCTATTGAAAGTATTCAAATTTACTGGAAATTAAATAACATACAAAAAGTGTTCTGCCGTATATTTTACTTTTAAGTAAACTGTAAATGTATTAAAAATTTATTTACAGTACTTGTAAAAACTCTAATTTAAGGAGAAATATGTCTCATTGTTTGATATATTTTTATCACCTCTAGGAAGTTACATCCTACTGTCCAGCGGTCAATAAGCCTATTGCAAGTGTAACATCTGTAAGCTGCTAAATAAAACATTTAATTAATGTCTGATAATACATAAAAATATTTCTTCGATTAAATTTATCTTTATTATTTTTGATACAACTGTTTTTTTATGTTTCTGTTTCATCAATTTTTTAGGGAACTGCTTCAGATTATGAATCAGCCATAAAAGCTACACAGCAGGCTTGGCAAGTTTGGGCTGATGTAAGTTTTGCCACTTCTTCATTTATAACTTCAGATGATCAAATAAAATCAGTCACAAAATACGTTTTTAAGAATAGTCTTATATTCCAATTTATTATCAAAACTGTAATAAGTAAATTTTTTTGTTAAAAATACTAAGATCAACAGATATGTCTTCTAATAGATTCCAGCACCTCTGCGTGGAGATATTGTCCGTCAAATAGGAGATGCACTGAGGGACAAAAAGCATCTGTTAGGAAAATTGGTATGTTGTGTTTTGATTCAAACTGTGTGGTATTATCTTTTAAACTTTAAGCATTTTAAAAGAACTTTATCGCAATAACTACTGTGTAGTATTATCTTTTAAACTTTAAGCATTTTAAAAGAACTTTATCGCGATAACTATTTTTTTTAACATTAATTTTGTAACTGATGTATTTTCCATTTATGTTTTGTTTTTCATCTTTTAAAATAAAAATTTTGTTTCTCAAGATATCTTTGGAAGTTGGCAAGATATTGGCAGAAGGGGAAGGAGAAGTTCAAGAATATATTGATATCTGTGATTATGCTGTTGGTTTATCCCGCATGTTTTCTGGACATATATTTCCTTCTGAGCGTAAGTTAGTTTAATGCTTCTATTATTGTAAAAGTTATATAAATGACTCTTAGAAAAGTAGCTCATTACTTGATAGTCCTTTGCGCAAGATCTGTCTTACAAAATCTACATGCTTCACTGTTTTATATTTTCGTATATTTTTTGCTTTTATTTATGACATAAAAAGTGATTTAGTATTTGTTATTATGGAAAGGAATTTTAAACATTATGTATATTTTAAAAATTAGGCTTATAAGAAAGAAACTTTGTTGATTAGCTGGTATAATTACTCTATTCTCAAAGTGTGGGTCATGACCCACCAGTGGGTCGCGAAAGGATTTGGAATGGGTCACCAAAAATTTAACTTAACCAGGAATATATAAAATAAATGTTAGCTGTTTTGTTTAATCCTTGATTCATTCTTTACAGGCGAATCGTAAAAAAATCAAATATGTCTTTAATTGGGTCGCAAATATCAAAAGTTTGGAAACCACTTTTTGAAATAATTAGTCAGTGTATTGATTTTTTTGTTTCTCAGGTCCAGGCCACATGCTGTTGGAACAGTGGAATCCTTTAGGCATCATTGGAGTTATAACTGCCTTCAACTTTCCATGTGCCGTGTATGGCTGGAACTCAGCCATAGCCATGGCCTGTGGCAATGCTATGCTTTGGTAAAGAGCTCTTTTAATTTGTATGTTCAGTCATTTCAGAAATGTTTTACCTTTCTTAAATTTATTAACTAATAATAAAAAAAATGTATCTTTTTTTTTTTAGGAAGGGTGCACCAACTACACCGCTCGTGAGTGTCGCTGTTACCAAGTGAGACTTTTATTTTTAGCCTGTTCTTAATTAGTAATTTATTTCATAATGTCCCCAAGTGGCTCTGCTTAACAAAAAGAGTCTCCTTTACTAAAACAGAGTCATCAGTGCTGTACTGGAAAAGAACAAAATACCAGGAGCAGTGTGCTCTCTAGTCTGTGGAGGTGCTGACATTGGGTAAGGGCCTCACTTTGTTTTACTTATCTTCGTTATTTTTTGTGTGTACCTTATGTGAAAAAAAAATTTTATTCAAATTTTTAATGTTCTTCAAACATAAAATATAGAAATCAAAAGCCGTTATTCCTTTTTTACTTAAACGTAAACTTTTAGAATTGTTTTTAATTTGTTATGCTCTGGTTTTATTTTATCACTATTTTAAAAAATTGCTGCATTGTATTATTTCTTGGATTATTTGAATGTGCTCTCAAACTCCAGCAGTGCAACATAAATATCTTCTCTCCTCCCCTTTAGTTATATAGGCCTGAACTCAGTCTTTTTGCCCTGCTTTCATTTAAAGGTTTTATTCATTTTCACTTTTTTTTTTTTTAAGTTGTCAAGATCAATCCTTAGGTGGCCTTCTGGCAATACCCGACAAAAAAATTGTACCTCATCTTTTGAAGCAAATAAATTTTGTAAGACTTCTTTCAAATTTAGTTTAGGATAAACTGATAAGTACATGTACACAGCTATTTCATCTTTTTATGCTGTTTTTCTTATTTGCTATAAACGTCTCCTCATTGACATTTAACTTGACCAAGAGCAACTGGCAGAATTTAGTCTCAACATTTTTAACACACTATATATATATATATAAAGGTTTGCAACTGTGCAAAAATTTAAAATTGAAGATGTATTGTCTTTACAGAAAATAATTTAAAAAAATATTTTAAAATTTGCAGATAGAATTTAAAAAAAAAATCATAGTAATAAAATAAATTATATAATTTCTTAATACTCAAGAGTATTATTTTCTGCAGTGAATTAATGTCCAAAGATGAAAGAGTGAACCTCGTGTCATTTACTGGAAGTACAAATGTAAGTTTTTATATGTGGGCATGCAAGTTTTTTTCAGAACTTCATCTTACAATCATCAATTAAGTGAAAATATTAAAAAATATGAGATATTTAAATATATTACATATCTGGAAAAAAAAAATTGTAATATTTGCCCTTATCTAATAGGTGGGACACAAAGTTTCATTAACAGTTCAAGATCGCTTTGGTAAATAAAATTGTTTAAATTCATTTTTTTTTCTAGCTTAGTTTAAGATAGTTTATAGTTCAATCTATTCTTTGAAATAACTCTTTATCATTTACAGGAAAATTTCTGCTTGAACTTGGAGGAAACAATGCTATTGTTGGTAGGAATGGTTTTTGTTTTATTTATTTCTTCTCTTTTAGTAAGATTTTATAAATAAATTTAAAAATTCCACCTGTACAAATTAGTTTTTATTACTCGTTTACCATTCATAATTTTCTGTTGTGATTGTGCAGTGAATGAAGATGCTGACCTGGACATGGTTGTGAGATCTGCCCTATTTGCTTGTGCTGGCACTGCGGGCCAGAGGTGTACATCAACACGGCGGCTGGTGAGTCTTCATTGGGTAGAGGGTTTTGCCTGTCAGCTATCAATAGTTAAAGCCTGGTGAAATATGTTGGGTTTTCTTTTGGGGGGAGGGGGGGGTAACAGTGACATGAAGTTTGTTTTATTTTTGTTGTTTTTTTTTTAGATCTTGCATGAGAAAGTCCATGACATTGTTGTGGAGAGACTTGCTAAAGCATACGCTCAACTGAGAATCGGGGATCCCATTGAAGGTAGTTATAAAGTGTTCATTTATTTTCTTAGAATCGAAATTGTAATTATTTGGCCTGGTGCTGAAATATACTTTTGAATTATAGACATTTATACAGTCATACCCTGCTCAACCCGGGATTTACTTTCCAACAATTTGCAGGGCTAAACAAATCCTCTCTAAATGGGGCAATAATATCATACAAATGGGGAGACATGCCATTAATTTAAATAAGATGACATTTAAGGTGTAATTTTTTTAGTTCATTAATTATTGACATTTTTTTTAAATTTATGTTGAGTTTTTAAGCCTCAGTATTGCTGGTGATTATAGTGGTTGTGGTGGTGGTGGGTTTTGTTTTTTTTTTGTCTGAAATTCAACTTACATTATTTTTCAACTTATCCTCTTAATTGATGTTTCGTTTTTTTTTTTTATCGTACCAAATTTTTTTTTTAAAAACTAAAACATTATTTTTCTTCTGTACACATTGAACTTATGTATGTATACTTACGGCTCAGGCACTTTTTGCCCACTGACACTACCAGACTGACTATAAGGGTTTATGAAATCAAAAGAACACGGCAGCCAGGAGTTTCAAACAAATACTATAATATTTTTACGCTGAGATGTGTCCAAACGCTTTTAGAAATTAATTTGAATGAAAAAATAACAAAATAGTTATAGAAAAATTCTAAATACAATTTTTAAGTTGAACAGTGTCAAGCAGAATAGGACTGTTTATATATATTAATTATTTTGTTCTTTCTGATAGGGTTCTTGAATGTTTTTTTACACCACCCCAATGAAGTTATCTATGTAACTTAAAATTTATAAGTGCTGCTTTCTCTAATGGCCAGTGAAGGCCTTTTCTAAGCCTTTTTTTTTTAATCCTCCTAAATTGGTTGATAACAACCCCATTGAAGACTGTGGTCCTACGTTTTCTTTGCTTTCTATTGTTTTAAAAAAAAAAAACTGTCTTTCGAACAGCTGATTTTTAGATGATGTGTTATTTGGGATGGGGATTTATACCTAAATATTTATGTTTTCAGAAGGGACTTTGTATGGTCCGTTGCACAATCAACAGGCGGTCCAAAAATATAAGGAAGCCTTAGAGGAGGCTCAGGCGCAAGGAGGAAAAATTTTTTATGGTGGGAAGGTAACTTTTTTGTCAATTCTTGAAATGTAAAAAGTTATGTTTAAGTTGCATTTATGGGAATTTTGTATAAAATGTCAAGTCAGTGTTTTCAAGTACATGTATGCCCAGTATTGTGTCTTCATCTTATTGTTGTATTTCATTGCAAATAGTTGATTCTCACACATGGAAAAAATTGTATATTCTTCAGGTGCTGGACAGGCCGGGTTACTATGTGGAGCCAACCATTGTGACTGGCCTGGCTCATGATGCTGGCATAGTTATGAAGGAAACATTTGTCCCTATCGTTTATGTCCTCAAATGTAAAGTAAGAATACGTTCCTTTTTTATATATACAATGTTTGCTGAAAAAATATGTTCTCAAATTAAATGAATTAAATGAAACTAATAAAGGCCTCCATGCTTTCTTTAGTCATTTTAATTTCTGTCGTTTGTATGACCTATATCAATGTTAGTATGATCTAAGGAATTATTTTTATTCTTTCATACATTAAAATAAAAGCATATATATTTTTTAATCACTTTTTGTGATTACATGTATATTTTTTGTAAAAAAAAAAATAATAATTTTGCTGTAAAGTTTCTATCTGTTGTTTATTTACAGAATGTAGATGAAGCCATTGTTTGGAATAACGAAGCCAAACAAGGCCTGTCCAGTAGCTTGTTTACTAAAGACCTCACTCTTATCCATAAATGGATTGGGTATGTCTTTTTTATATCTCATAAACATTTTTTTTTTCAATAATTAGAACAATTTCAAGCCTAGTATCATGTTCTTAAATTGACTGCTTTTTTTTATATATTAGGCCCAAAGGATCTGACTGCGGTGTTGTGAACATCAACATTCCAACTAGTGGAGCTGAAATAGGTGGTGCTTTTGGTGAGTCCTGACTTTTTATTACTTGTAACCAGTGCTTTTTTTTATGTAAAAAAAAAATAGGTGCCGGTACTCTGTGATGGATTGCATAACTTTAACTACCAGTTCGATGTTTCACGTTTTATATTTTAATTCTTATTGCGCTAAATTTTAAAATAATTCACTTTTAACAAATTAATAATAAACGTTAGATTACAAGAAAAGTAATATTTTTTTACCCACATTGTAAAAGGTGCCGGTACGCAAAAATGTACATACAGAACAGATTACAAATAGCATCATTTACTGAAATTAAATCATGGCTATAGTAGAAATTCGGGGGAAAAGATCAATAAAAAGACTTATTATCAAACTTTTTGTTTTTTATCTTGTTGCGACTAGAAGCATAAAAAAAACTAGCAATGAACCCGCAGTCAGAGTAACCCTTAAGGCATTTCATATACTTATACCTGACTTCATTAAATAAATTTGTGCTAATTTACACCACTACCTAATGTGTAGAAAAAAACTACTTCAGTAATTGTTAAAGTCTAAACACTGCTTAATAAAGAAAAATTTACCGAAAAAGTATATTGTATGGGCAGTAATAGTACCTTAAGTCCACAGTCTAAAGTATTTCATATAGTACTATTTGAAGGTGCAATTATCATCTTTTGTTATGAGTGTATGTGGATTGAAATCATGGGTATTTATGTCAGGATATGACTATTTAGTGGGCTGTAAATGTGTTTTTCTTTGTTTAATCCTAATCCTCCATCTGTGCAAAACTA